>JANHFR010005263.1:13413-23901 GCA_032468015.1 Mimophis mahfalensis | reverse complement strand
GGGAGGGTTAGGGAGGGAAGGGTTATTGGGGATAAAAATGGAAAATGTACTTTTTGTAAAACATTTTAAATAAAAAATAATAATAATAATTCGGAGAACCAACAAATACCACCTCTGATTGGCTGACACTGGCAAATAACATCTCTGATTGGCCGACAGCATAACCACACCCACTAAGCCACACCCACAGAACCGGTAGTAAAAAAAATTGAATCCCACCACTGGGCTAGATGTGGATCAAAGAAGTCAAAGCAAATGCTTTAGACAAAAATGTGGGACAGGGATTCCCTCTCGACTGTCTCAGTGCTATTGATTCCTTAAAGGTATTTACTATCATTGCACAACTGAGTGTAGTATAAAAAAAGCCAAAATTTCCACAAGGGAGCAATAAAATATCCCCCACATCACCCCATAAACCCAGTGTAGCCAACCTAATACACAGCCTAAAGTTACATTCTGCCTCCTAACCCAATGATTTTGGTATTTAAAAAACTAAGAGGCAACAGAAATTACAGTTAGGACAGTGAATCTAGCAAATTTAAAAGCATTTGAAAGAGAAGCATAAATAAAACTGCACGAAGGCAGAGTAATGGAGTTTCGAGATCTACAAATCACGAAGCTTGAGAGGACAGGGTAAAGTTTGCTTGGGTCCTATTATAACTAGGGTGGTCCTCTTTCTCATTTCTGAAGGCCTAGTGAAAGCCTCCAGAGATGTTCTCAGCTGACAGACCAGTTCCAATGGCAGAATGCCTCCATGGAGAAGGTCCCTTTGAAAGACATGAAAGGCAACTCCTGGTGCTCTTAATTCCTTCTCTATTTCCGTATCTTCCACCCACATTTTCTCTTGATTTTCTGGTCCAAGAAAGCCTACCCATGTCTTCTTTTTTGGCAATAACCATTCAGCGGTTCTTGCCAAGCATACTGCATAAACACCGGCAACTCAACCCTCTGCATAAAGCAGCACTGAATTATGTGCTTTTTTTCACAAATGCCCATTGCTTATTGTCTTAAGAGGATTGGTTAATGATGTCTATCTCTTGTGGTCATGCAGAGAAGCCTGGCCTCTTGACAGCTGCTCATGGGTAGAGAAATGTCATTTTTTCCCTTAAGTGAGTTAGGATATTTGTGTTTAGTGATGGAGTTTGTTTAATACATTTCTACAAGTTTGACCATATAAAGTTAAACACTTGTTGGGAGAAATTCCTGAAGCATCACGTAGAGAGGTTTTATATTATATTTATAATATAAATATAAAATTTATATGTTAAAACAGACCACATCACAGTTCAGCAGCTGTGGGCAAAGTGCTATGACTTTGGCTACAATACAGGGCAATGTTGTTTGTCTGATCTCCGACAGAGTTTTCAGAGGAGGTGAATGGCTTAGATCAATGCTTTGTCAGCCATTTTAGAGCCAGATCAGCCATTATGTTTGGAGTAATCTAAAATGGCAGACATGAGCTAAGTGCGACATCTGAATGACTTTTCTCAATCTTGAAAAGCTCAGTAGGTCTGGATGTGTTCAATGCTTAGCTGGAAACCATCATAAAATGTCAGGACTGTAGCCTAGACTGGGAAATAAAAACACAAGCGTTTTAGAAGAAGAGAGTGACAATTTCTGTATTATAGGTAGTCCTCAACTTACAACCATTCATTTAATTACTGTTTGAAGTTATAGCACCGCTAAAAAACCTAGTTAGACTGGTTAGCACACTTAACAAGTGTTGTAGTATCCCCATGGTCACATGATCAAAATTCAAGCACTTGGGAGCTGGAACTGTTCTGGAAGTCATCTGATCATCATTTATAACCTTATCAGCCAGCTTCTAACAACCAAAGTGTATGGGAGAAGCCAGATTCGCTTAACGACCACATGATTTGCTTAACAACAATGCCAAAATAAGTCATGAAATAAGCCCAACTCACTCAACAATTTCCTTGTTTAGCAACAGTAATTTTGACTTCAACTGTGGTCATAAGTCAAGGACCACCTGTATTCCCAAGCAAATTACATTCATGTCCATGTCTAGCAGGTATAGCGGTTCCAATGTTTGAGGGGCTCCTACAAAGATGGAGGGGCCAAACTATTTTCCAAAGCACCTGAAGGCAAGACAAGAAACAATTGATTGAAACTAATCTAGGAGAGAAGCAGTGTAGAACTAGAAGGAGAAACTTCCTAACAGGAGAGTAATAAACCAATGGAATAGCTTGGCTCCAGAAGTTGTGGGTGATCCATCACTGCAGCAAAGAGACTGGACAGCCCTTTATTTGAAATGGTACTGGGTCTCCTGCTCAAGCCAGAGACTTGGACTAGAAGACTTCCAGGGTCCCTTCCAACCAGAGATGGTATTCAGCTAGTTCTGACAGGTTCCGGAGAACCGGTAGCTGTAATTTTGAGAACCGGCAAATACCACCTCTGATTGGCCGACACGAGCAAAAACCACCTCTGATTGGCCAACAGCATAGCCACACCCACTAAGCCACACCCACAGAACCGGTAGTAAAAAAATTTGAATCCCACCATTGCACCAATGCTGCCTGCAAGTGGCAAGAGTCCCACTGCCACCCTCACCAAGTCCACCACCCTCCTGCACCTCCACAGAGGCCACGATCCCACAGGCATCCCTTGTTAGGTATATGCCTATAACTAACTATGTTGAGTAGGCAATGTATATAAACTAGGACATAATGCTGTAGCTTTAAGAAGCTGCAGCTATTACATCATGTTGGGTGCTAATCAGACAGCACTATATAAGAAGAAGCTGGAGATGTGGCTCGTTAGATGCTGTTGCTGCTGCTGCTGTTGCTGCTGTTGCTGCTGTTGCTGTAGTTTATTAGTTGTGGCTCACTATCTCTGGCTTACTGTTTGTAAGTTGCAAATTGTTTACGGCAATGTTTATTAGCCTAACTTCTCATTAACCATCATTGGTTACCAGTCAACTGTTGGTTGAACGTGAAGATCTTTTTTTGCATTTTGACTGACTCTTTTGTGTACGATTATGGACTATATCTTTGGACTCTGCTACTAGCCTTATCCTTTAAGTAAACAGTTTTTTGGTTCACAATTCAGTGTTTATGCGTGGTGGCTTTACACGGCCACTCTAACTCTCATTCGCTGTGCATATCTCAAGAGTTATTCTGTTCGCATTTTTACCCTAATTTGGGGCCAACAGTAGTGCTGGTTGAACCCAGTGCTTAACACCCCTCCACAAGTGCCTGCCCACAAAATGCCTGCCACCAGCACCACCTGAGCCTCCCACCAGTGTGCATGCCACAAGCGGGACTAATTGTGCTGTGGAGGGAAATGGCCATGGGGAGTTGTATCACGATGCATTGCCTATGACTAGACAGTGTGGAGAAGTGGCAGGTTAGTACCAGCAGTGGTTTAGAACTGGGGGAGGTCCAGATATGGGGAAAGAGCCATGGTGGGTTGCCTGGGGTGTGTGGTTAAACACCCATGGACGGTTAGCCAGAGAGAAAGTACTGTAGTCAGAGATGGTATTCAGCCAGTTCCGACAGGTTCCGGAGAACTGGTAGCAATAATTTTGACTGGTTCAGAGAACCGGAAAATACCACCTCTGATTGGCCAACACCAGCAAATACCACCTATGATTGCCCGACAGCATAGACATGCCCACTAAGCCACACCCACAGAACTGGTAGTAAAAAAATTTGAATCCCACCACCGACTGTGGTGGGTCAGCTGAGTCAGTGGGTGAGGTGGGCATGGCAATAAGTCCCATACTGAATTTTGAGAGCCAGTTTGGCTTAGTAGTTAAAACACCAGGTTAGGAAGCAAGAAACCATGACTTCAACTCCTGCTAGCTGGATGACCTTCGGCCAACCACTCTCTCTCAGCCCAACTCCCCTCACAGGGTTGTTGTTGTTGTTGTTGTTGTTGAGAAAATAGGAGGAGAAAGGTGTGTTGTATATGTTTGCCGCCTCGGGCTGTTTGTGAAAATCATAAAGGTGAGATTTAAATAAGTGAAAAAATAAATAAAATAAGTGCCTTCAGTAGTGGATGATAACAAGCAAGCAATTGTCTAAGCCCATCAGAGTGCTCCAACTTTCCCACGTGGAAATGGAAGGGAGGAAAAACAGAATGCTGTATCTTAAGATAATACAGCGGGGAGTGGTAAACAAAGGCTACCAGAGTTCAGCAGAAACCTAGAGATTATTACTGTAAAGGTCACAAGAAAAGACCAATTAGAATTCCGGACAGCATGAATCTTTCCTGAATATCCTCTGTGGAAAGGTCAGGAAAAAGAAGAAGAAGATATGTATATTACCTTTCATTTTTTTTTTTTCATGGAGATGAATCTTTTTAGTATACAAAGTTCTTGGCTCCATGCAATTTCTATCAGAGCGCGCAACAAAGAGGGCAAAATGTCAGATTATAGCTGGGCCACAATTTTATTGGTTTGTCAATAAACCCAGGAAACTGGGAGAGGGTGTGCGTGCGCGTATGTGTGTGAAGAATTGTGACAGGCAATGAGTGGTTTCAGAAGGAACATTTAAGGAGAAGGTTCCATTTCTGACCCATGTGCTTCTTTTCTGACTCCTTTGGCCTCAGGAGATTTACCTAGTAAAGGTTCCCTTTGCACGTACATGCTAGTCGTTCCCAACTCTAGGGGGTGCTGCTCATCTCTGTTTCAAAGCCGAAGAGCCAGCGCTGTCCGAAGACATCTCCGTGGTCATGTGGCTGGCATGACTAAATGCCGAAGGTGCATGGAACGGTGTTGCCTTCCCACCAAAGGTGGTCCCTATTTTTCTTCTTGCATTTTTTTACATGCTTTTGAACTGCTAGGTTGGCAGAAGCTGGGACAAGTAACGGGAGCTCACTCTGTTATGCAGCGCTCGGGATTCGAACCACCGAACTGCCAACCTTTCTGATTGACAAGCTCAGCATCTTAGCCACTGAGCCACCACATCCCTTCCAGGATATTACTACTAAATGACAAATTTGTGCACAGTTATGACTGCATCCCTCTTTGGTAGTTAGTAATGGAGACCTAGCCTGGATTAAAGAAATGAGTTGAGTGAGGGCAGGTGCTGCCACAGCTGTGGGTGCCAAGTTTGAGGAAGGGATACAGCAATGATCTTTCATGTGACAGTGATCAAATACTGTACACTGTGCCACAAATCACCAGGTGTAGGTGCTTTAATGTTACCTTTGGCCTTATGGACAAGGCAGATTTGCTTCTAGTATTGTATCAACCCAATGATGCCAAGTAGTAGTTAAGTCTATGCTTCTAATTCTCATAACTGGACTGGAGTAGAAGTCCCTCCATGTAATACAAATTGTTCATTTTCAATAATTATTTATTTTATTTATTTATTTGAATTTTTATATCTGCATCCTGGTGTGTGATTTCATAACCACAGTGGTGCAGTGATTAGAGGGCAGTACTGCAAGCTACTTCTGCTGCCTGCTGGCTGCCTGCAATTTGGCAGTTAAAATCTCACAAGCTTAAAGTTGACTCAGCCTTCCATCCTTTCGAGGTTGGTAAAGTGAGGACCCAGACTGTTGGGGGCAAAAGGCTGACTCTCTAAACCACTTAGAGAGGGCTGGAAAGCACTGAAAAGCAGTATGTAAGTCTAAGAGCTATTGCTATTTAATGGCAACCATAAGTTTTGTCCCAGCTTACCCCATGCCCGGCTCATGTTAATGGTCCCATCTTAGTGGTTTTCATCTTATGGTAGGTAAAGCATCATCTGTATATGACTCCTACAGTTCTGGCATATGGAAAAGAAAAATAGCAAAGACTAAAATACCTGGAAGGTGATATTAGTTATGCCTTTACATGAAGCCAGGAAGTTAAATAGTGACTGTCCAAGAACTTTTGGAACTGTTTTATAGGACCATCACAGCAGAAAGCTCAAACAAGGCTCATGCAAGTTTTTGGGGTCAAAGATGTACTGATTTTTTTGTTTATATAAGCATCTGTATGCTCCTGGTTCCAAAGACTAAATGTAGTCCACATGGAGAATAAAAAGCTCTGTAATAAAAGAAAGCAATTCTTAACCACCAAGCAATCAAATCCCCTATGAAATAATAAATTAAAATAAAACATAGTTTAAGGGGGAAAAAAGCAATCCAAACCAGGAGTGGCTTCCAAAACTTGAGAGCACAAGATAGTTTTAGCAGCCTTGAATAAATATCTATGGAGCTTCTCAGTTATCCAGGTCATAGTTGTCCCAAAAATGCTTTTTCAAAAGGCAAGCAGACTTTGTTTTTCCCTTGAAGATGTTTTGCTTCTTATCCAAGAAGCTTCTTTAGAACAGAGCTGAAGACACTTCTTGGATGAGCAGCAAAAAGTCTTCAAGGACGTCCAGTTGACGTTTTGAAAAAAACATTTTTGGAACAGCTTGAATAAAGCCAATCAGTTGGAGGTTCTCTAGACCCTAGAGAAGCAAACTGTCCCATCTTGTGAAGAAGGATCACTTCCAGGCCTCCAAACTCGTCAATTCAGCCTCCTTTCCCTGGATAAAATTGCAGGGTTGACAGGAGCTGTTCAGACAAGATGGTGCTGAAACACACAGTTGCCAAGCCACGTGCAGTTTTATAGGTTAACATCAGCACTTTGAATTGGACTGGGAACCTATTGTTAACCAAAGCAGTGATTAAAGCCCCATCTTGGGCTACTAAGCCTACCGATTTCCATTAGTCCCTCTCCTCCATCTGTCAGCTGGAGTTTCTAAGCATATTTTTTTTTACAGCAGCCTCCCTTAAAGTGTATTGCAATGCTCTTATCGCATGGGGAGAAGGGCATAAGTCACTTCCCCTATCCAGGAAAGCCTTTAGTTGGTGCAGTAGATGAAGTTAGGTAAAACCTCCCCTGGCTACAGCCTTTACCTGCTGCTTAAGCAGGAACCGCGAGCTGTTAATAGAGAATACCCAAGTCACAACTGTTCATTCAGAAGGAGTGCAATCCCATCCAGAGCTAACCTTGGACCTGGAATGTAGCCAAATCAATTACCTATTAACAGCAGCTTGCTGAGATTTGCCACTCTTACAGTCATTGCATGGGTAGGCAATTGTGTTTAGTCATATTCCCTCGTTCTTTAGTGCTGCCACTACTCCAGGTCTCTCCCCTGTCATTTCTAGGAGCTGTGGTGGTGCAGCGAGTAGAGTGCTGTATGTAGTACTTAGCCGCCAGCTGACTGCAATTAGGCAGTTCGAATGCTACCAGGCTCAAGGTTGACTCAGCCTTCCATCCTTCCGAGGTGGGTAAAATGAGGACCCAGATTGTTGGGGGCAAGAAGTTGACTCTGTAAACTGCTTAGAGAGGGTTGAAAGCCCTGATAAGCGGTATATAAATCTAATGCTATTGCTTTGTCTCCCAAAGCTCTTCCATAAACCAAAGGACCCTCCTGGGATCTGCAACCAGAGAGGGGTTGCTCAGATACAGTACCACCCGATGCCCTTGTCATCTCCAAGTTCGAGAGTTTGACAAAGCATGAGATAGAACTACAGGCCTTCAGGTCTTCTCAGACAAGGTGTTAGTTAGAACTATGGTTTTCAGATTTTCTCAGACAATTCAAAGGGTTCATTAGGTTCCCACATCCACCAAACTCGGGTGTGTCGACCATGCCCTTACGAACAATGGAATGATCTGGCCATCACAAATAATAACACCCTCCATTGTAGGAACAATGGCTGGGGAAGGCAATGGCCTTTGCTGCCTAGCCATCTCCCCTCCATCCTGGACGAGGCTGTGAGGGTTTGGGCCTGGTTGGGTCAACTGAGAATGGGGGCGGCAGTGAGAAGCAGCAGAGGAGGTGGCGAGATGAGTTAGCCAGGCCCCACTACAGCTGGGTGAAGCCAGATCATCAGCTAGTGTGTACACACACACACACACACACACACACACACACACAAATATTGCTATTGCTATTGCTTTTTGCAAGCAGCCTGTCCTCTCACATTGTTGGGTTTGACATTCTTGGGTTTGGCCTGACACCAGGAGACATTTATTTTATTTTATTTTTTATTTTTAATCCAATTTATATGCCGCCCTTCTCCGGAGACTCAAGGCGGCTTACAATCTGTTTAAGCACAAATCAATGTGCTTAGCAATATTAGACATGTCTGTAGCAAGTAGCTATAGGAACATGAAAGGCAGGCTGGATTCCTTTTCTTACAACTACCTTTTGCACCATTACAAAATTCAACAGTCCTTTGCAATTTCTTCTCCTACTGTTCTATTTTCCTGCAGAATGGAATTTACCTTCTTTCCATACCCCTTCACTCCCACGAACAAAGGTGAACACTGTAGAAATATGCACCCACTGTTCCAACAACTTAATTTTGCCATTTGAATTTCAAAACATCAACATTTGCATAGCCATTTTCCCTGCAGAAGCAAATCAAGGATTTTCAAGAGAGGTTGCCATCTCTTTCCATTTGTTTGGAGAAGTTCAGATATGAAATATGTCACCGTTAATTGTCAAAATCCTAGCAAATAATAAAATACTGCTGCATGGGAACTACCAGATGTAACACCCAGTACTAAATAACTTTGCATACCGGTGATCAAATCCTGCAAAAAATATTAAACTACATAACTTTTTGGCTGGGAAACATTGGTCTATAGATCAAATTTTCCAATGCAACCCATTGAAATAAAACACAGTTACCAGTTGGTGAATTAGATCGAGGTAATAATGTGACAGTTAAGAGAGTCAGGGTGAAAATTCACAATATGCAGCCAATGTTTGTTAAAAGCCAGCCCAGAAAAAGCAGCATTGGACTAAAATCTGCGATTATATTGTTAGGCTTCTTCCAAAGTCACATTTTGTACTCAGGGGGTACCCATTATTACTGTAAAACGTATCAGTCCTTTGAATGTCACACAGTGCCCTGGGCTGGAAAGAAAGGTTTGCAAAGCCCAAAGTAGGTGATTCTTCATTTGCCCACATCTCAGAGAAGACGTTGGGACATTAATAAATAACCTGGATGGTTGGAGCACTAGACCATGGGGGGTGGGGGTGGAGAGAGAGTTAGAACAGGATTTAAATAACCCAAGAAAACCCATCTATATTCTTTAGACATCTCTGTTTGCAGCTTGATCTCTAACGTCGTCGGATGCCTGGAGCAATGCATAGTTGCCATAACAACTAACAAACTAATTAGAGAGAAGGAAAAAGGGGCCCCAAAGAACAAATGAGAACACAGAAAAAACCATTTTGATTTTGGGTTGGCATTTTTTGGGTTGGTTTTTTTTTTTTGCCCATCAGAAAATGCCATTGGGAAAAATATAGTCTAGGCATAATTTGGGTTGTTTCTGTAGAGTTAAAAAAAAATGATTGTGATGATTTCAGGAGATTGCTTTCTGGAGGTTTACTCAAGAGCTTGGGGCCATCCAGCTGATGATCTCTTATTGCTGGGCTGAGGTTCAACATTCCTTGGTGGCTCACCGAGCTGAGAGCTTGCTCTCAGCTGCCAGCTGCCTGCAATTAGGCAGTTCAAATCTCACCAGGCTCAAGGTTGATTCAGCCTTCCATCCTTCCAAGGTAGGTAAACTGAGGACCCAGATTGTTGGGGGCAATAAGTTGACTTTGTAAGTCAATAAGCTGACTTTGTAAAACACCAGGCTGAGATCCCTAATAAGCAGGTCTATACAAAGAATGAAGGCAATTGCTATAAATGTATTGTAAGCCACCCTGAGTCTTCGGAGAAGGACGGCATAGAAATAGAAATAATAATAATAAATAAAAAAATCCTAAATTTTAGGAAGAGAAATGCTCAAACATTTTCTCAAACGATGCAGAATTAAGCAGGGTTAATGAAAAAAAGAATATCAACCTACCTTAAAAGGGGCTTCCTCGCAATTTAGCAGAAATGTAAACACACCTGAGAGTGGGTACAAATTGGTGATGGACTGAATGGCACACTAGGGGTTTGTTCAAAAGGCAAGCTGCAAAATCTCACATGGATTCTGCCAGCCAGTCCAACGATTGCTCAGGCTACTTAATTCCTTTTCTAATAATTATTTCTTGCACATACCACCCCTCTTTTCTTTTTCTTTTTTTTTTCTGTAAGGCACTTCTTTGAGAAACACAGAAATCTCTTTTGGACTGAGAACTGGTCTTTAAAACGGGTGAGCCGGAGCTTGCTTTCCCAGAAGTCCTTGGGGGAAGAACAAAAAGAAACAAAAAGGGCCTTTGATTAAATTTAAATTACATTAGTTGCTCTAAACCCAACATATTTAATAACCTCTCTCTTCTCCCCTATCCAAAATCATAACTGGTTATTATTCTGGAAAGGATTTCAGCACTGGGGAAAAAAAAAAAATGCACGGCCGTACACTCCTGGCATTTCCAATGTCAACGCCGTATTAGAGCATATTTGTTCCTTTGCATTTCACCCTTTACTATTTTTTTACAAATAACTCAGGATGGCGAACACACCCAACATATTTCCTTCTCCTATTTTCCCCACAAGAACATCCCTGTGAATTGGGTTGGGCTGAGAGAGAGAGAGAGA
>JANHFR010005259.1:44453-58714 GCA_032468015.1 Mimophis mahfalensis | reverse complement strand
ATTGGCTCCCGGTGTTTTCTTTTCTGTGGGAAATGGGTCCAAATGGCTCTTTGAGTGTTTAAGTTTGCAGAACCCTGCTCTAGGGGGCAGGGTGAGTTTTAACTTCCAACATAACCCAGGAAGGATACTGTAGTTTAGAAAAAAATAAATGTACAAAATAAGCTTGTGCAAAATGACCAAAATAAGAACAACACAAATCTTCATTATGTGTGACTTTGCTTTGTGTATATCAGAAACAAAAAGGGAAGTCTGTTGCAAGGAACAAAAATGATGTTTAGAAAGCAGAATGCCTGTACTTTAAATGGATTTTCCCTTAACAAAAAAGGGAGTATGAGTTGGCTATTATTCTGTCTGTAGTAAAAGGAAAGAACTGCAGCTCAGGGTAGACAAGGAAAGAATAAGAATTAAGTAAGAATACTTAGCTAATTTAAATGCAATTGAAGTCTCCGAGGCTACTGAAGGCTAAATATGGCCGTTTCCGGCTTATGACTCGGCATGCATATTTCCCAACAAGACAGACCCAGACAGGAATTGTATTACAATTGTCATTTTATTACAATTTATCAGAATATTCAGTCAAAAGGGATTCCTCTTATTCAAAGAGGATCCTTAGCTTACATCCCCTTTTATAGTTAACATAACAGAAATAAAATATGAAAGAGGAAAGTTGGTTGGACAAGATAAAAGCAAACCCTGCTTTGCATAGTAAATCAACCACAAAGATTGTTTGAAGTTAGATAACCAAATGCCAGTTAACACAAAGGAACATTTTCTTATCAGGAGATAGTATCCAGCCATGTCATGTAACTTATCTTGTCAGTTTTAGGGATGTTAGAAGCCATCTAATCAATCCAAACAGCCATAGGATAAGAGGTTTTCCTACATTCCAGTCTAATTGCTTTTTTTGTAAAAACTTGTCACCATTTTAAAAGAGATCAGAAGATTTAGACTTAGAATAACTTTACAGTCACTTTGAATGTACACTCATCAGCATACATTAAAATGAAATTACATTGCATACAGGTCTCAAAGAGTCTCTACCTCTAATCTCTATCTATAAAAGGGAAGTGTTCATTGTCAGTGTTTGTGGGTATGTCCCCAATAGGCTCTTTCACCCATGCACCAAAATGGCCCAAACTTCACAGGCACCTACTTTGAACTCCAGAGATGAGCAGTGTGTGTGTGTGTGTGTGTGTGTGTGTGTGTGTGTGAGAGAGAGAGGAATACAGTTGACCAGCCTTTGTCTCTGAAAAAGGGTGCCAAAATGGACACCTCCACAACTCTACAGCAGAAAACCTGTACTGAACATGTGCAGATGGTTATCAGTCAAAGCATGCAAATCAGAGGCTCTGTCTCCAGCCAATAGAGGCAAGCCATGCAAATTGGGCAAAGAATGCTGGGAATTGTAGGCTATAGCATTCCCTGCTTAGGTAAAAAATACCCGGGCAAAGCCAGGTTATCGGCTAGTATTAACATAAACATGACAAAAGAAATAAACAAATCAACAAATAAATAATTATGCATGTACCCACATATATTATATGACACAGAGAAACAAGACAGTGTAGTTCAGATGTATACATGTACATGGTGAGAGAAACAAATCTCGCAAGTTTACCAAATGGATGTCAAAGAAAAGTCTCATGTGCTCTGTTCTGGGCACTGTAGAAAAAATACAGATAGTCCTTGATTTATGACAACAAGTGAGCCCAACATTTATGTTATTAAGTGAGTTTTGCCCCATTTTATGACCTTCCTTGCTGCAGTTATTAAGTGAATCATTGCAGTTGTTAAATTAGTAAGTTGGTTGTTAAGTGAATCTGGCCTCCCCATTGACTTTGCTTGTCAGAAGGTTGCAAAAGGGGATCACATGACCCGGGGACATTGCAGCCATCTAAATATGAATTGGTTGCCAAGCAGCTGAATTTTGACCACATGACCATGGGGATGAGGCAGTGGTCATGTGGAAAATGGTCATAAATCACTTTTTCCAGTGACGCTGTAACTTTGAATGTCACTAAATGAACTGTTGTAAGTCAAGGACTACCTGTATTGAGAATCCAAGGAATACATAGAAGAGAGTGGTTTACCAAGATGATGAAGGACTAGAAATCAAGTCCTACAATAATTGATTAAAGGAACTGGCTATGTTGAACCTCAGGATGGAAGACTAAAAGGAAAAGCATACACAGTACATATTAACAATTTTGGATTGATCCTAAACCATAATCTCAGACATCCACATGTTTCACCCTAGTCAAGTGTCAGACCACCAAGGAATGCTGATGGAAGTTACATTGAATATAGGTGGCCATTTTGTTTGAGTCAGCATGGAGTCTCGAACTAGGAATAGCGTTGAAGAGCACAGTTTGAGGTGATGGCATTTTTCAAAGGAGTCAGAAAAACCAAAGTCCTCTTGTGGTCAAATGTATTTTTTTCAAGATCAGTGACTACTAACCCTTGGTATCCTAACCAAAACCACCTAGAACATTCAAACTCTGCAATTTAAGGGAACACTATTGCTCAACCTAGGCTAAATGTTACACATTTTTCTGCAGAACTTTTTTCTGTTATTAATAACATTATTAATAAGGTAAATCTTGCAATACTGGGATTCCACACTGCCTGATTGCCTTGTTCTTTTGAATAAGACCTTTTAAATTTTGAAGTTCCCCAGTACACCACATTTTTGTGGTATTCTACGTTTAACAACATGTAGGTTTTTTGTTTGTTTTCTGCTTTCAGAGACTTAATGTTGCTGGAGAATATGAAGCAAAGTTGAAGACCCTAGCTGAAAAGAGATTGTTTAAATCTAGCAAAGAATAGTGTCCTTTGGGTTGCCAGCATTTTTAATATTTTTTCAAAATATACTGTATGGTAGGAATAAAAAAAAACCTGCAACAAAGCTGATGATTTTAAGGAAATTTCTTTTATGCTTTCTGAATCTAAAAATGAGCTTTATTGCATACCCCTAATCTGCTAAAGTAAATCAAATTAGGAAGTAAATTCAATCTGGCATCATTTGTTGACAACAAAGTTATGATTTCAAACCTGCTGCTTGATAATTCTGTCCAAGGCTTTGCCCAAAATCAACATCCAGCTAACAGCCTGTAGTTTCTTGGGTTTTCCTTCTTCTCTTTTGTGAAGGTGGTGACAATAAATACATTCAACAACTCCAAAGAACTCTAAAGAAAAGGCATAAAGGAGATGTTGAAGCATCTTGGGGATCATTTTTCTTTGAAAGGAAATATTTCTTTACCCAAGATATAATTCACAAAGAGAAGTGGAGCTGTCATAGGATGTGCTGATGATAGTTTGGATAGATGCTTTGAAAATGGGAAGTTTTATTTTTTAACAGAGATGTTTATGTCTGAGTACATGAAACATCAAAGTTTTGAGTCACAATACTGCTGACGTCTACTTTTGGGGGAAAAATGAAGACAAGAGAAATTATATTTTTTTTAAAAAACTTTATTTACAATAAAAAATATGCATAAAAAGAAAAAACATAGTAAGTTCTTATCACTGCAGTGAGTACATAGCCAATATTTGTCCACTATATCTATTCCACTTATTTCACATTTAAGAGAAATTTTATATATGAACATGTAACATTGCAATATATGAAATCCAGTATACCTGTAGGTCCATCTAACTTTGTATGGTTAACAAATGTTAACCATATAGTTTCTATATAGTTCTGAATAGATTCTATATAGTTTCAGAGAGAAATTGTTCCAGCCATACTTAAAGATCTTTATACCATGTTTTCCCCAAAATAGGACACCTCTTATATTAATTTTTACTCTAAAAGATGCATTAGGGCTTATTTTCCAGTTATTTTCAGCTGAATACAGTACTAAATGCGTCCATCTGGTCGATGATCTTAACTGGGGCTTATTTGTGGGGTAGGGTTTATATCATGCATGCTAGGGCTTATTTTCCAGTTGGGTCTTATTTTGGGGAAAACATGGTACTAACTTACTTGTTTAATTTAGCTTTTTGTAGACATCTGAGTTGATGCTATGAGTAAAAGGATGCTATTGGCCTGTGGCCAACTATGGCAATAGCCATGACCGGGGAGCTTTTATAGAACATGGTGTTGGGTGTTACTTGTATCATTTCCTAGATTAGGAGGCACTGTGTGGTCACTCATGCTTTGATCATTTTTTGAATAGGCTACTAAAATCCACCGTACTTGGGGTTGCCCTTGAAGATCATCTGGAAGATGGTAATTGGTCCAAAATGTAGTACTGGGAAACATGACTGCTTCTTAATTCACGTTGATTCCATTTGCTTCATAAACTGCACTGATTCGTAAGCAAGTACATATCAAGGTGCTGATTCTCACCTATATAGCTCTTCATGGCCTGGGCCAAAATACCCGAAAGACTCACTGTCTCTACCCGTCCCTACTCTATCTTTATTAATTCTGCTGGAGGTTCTGTCAAATAAAGAATGCCATCCCGAAAGACCCAGGAACAGTGCTTTTTCAGTCATGGAACACCTTACCATCAGAGGTCAGAATGACTTGAACCTGCTGGCTTTTCATAAAGTACCTACAATCGGGCATTTGAATCACATAATTAATGAAGCTCACAGGGTTTGCTATTAGTCTGCAGCTTTTACTCCTGGCTGCCATTTTCCACTTTTGTCTTGATTATTATGTAGTATAACCCAGCTTTGCCTAGGTATTTATGGCAAAGCTGCAGCCTAAATTCCCCACATGCTTTGCCCTATTTACATGCTTTGCCTGTATTGGCTGGAGACCCTCCGATTTGCATGTCTTACTTGGTAACCCTCTGCACATGTGCAGTAGAGCTTGCATGTGTAATGTCTATGGGGCAGTGAAATGTCCACTTTGGCCCCTTTTTTTGGGGGGGGGGAAGACCCCTCAAAGGCTTTTGTGACCCCTCCCCAGTGTTGATCTTGCAACACCAAGGTACATATGTGCCAAGTTTGGGCAAGATTGGTTGCTCCGTGTAGGAGCGTAGAGCACATACACGCATACTCACGCCTCACCACACTTCTGTTTTATATATTTATAGGTTTTTACAGTTATTTATACTCTTGTTATTGAAACTCTACTGCCCAAAGTTGCTTTGGTGAGGTGAGAGGCCATATAGACAAAAATAAATAAACAGAAACAAACAAAGAAACAAATATCGATCCAGCTCAACCTCTTATTATTTTAAATATATTCTTTACTAGGAATGCTTATTAGGAATATCCGGGAATGTTTGCTTCAAAACATTTTTGCTACATTTTTGTGGCCTTAAGTTTTCTTTGCTCTGGAGATATATACTGTATGAAATACATTAGCCACACAAAAACATATGAAATACGCAATAAACTGCCAGCTGAAAAATAATTCCACACATTTATTGGCTTGTCATCAGTTATGTTTATCCGAAGAACCCCAAGTAAGACAAATACAGGGTAAAATGACCTTTCAAGAACAAAGTCAGCTGTAATTCATGTTCACATGAATTGTCCCCTCAGCCTTTATTTGCAGTTTTATAACAGAGTGAACATTCCTTCTGTACTTGTTGCCTAGTCTACTCTCTCCCGCAGAAGAAACACACACACATTCATTCACACTCACACACACACAAAAAACTAATGATCCCAATATTGAGTTCAATTCAAACCCAGACCATCATTATAGAGTTCGGCATCCAAAGCTATTCATCTCTAGCTCAACCCTTCAATTAAGTGGAATGATCCAAAACTTTGGGCACTAAAACAGCTCTTTATGTTTAAAAGTGACATCTGTGACTAGGGAAATGGTTGAAGTTTGGAGATTTTTCTGGTAAGAGTCCACTTGCTGACATCATGCAAGAAAAGCGCTGATTGGCTGGTGGAGGGTAAAAATAGTGTGCGTATCCCAGTAGGTTGGCCAAGAACAAACAGATGCTCTGTTAAATCTCTGTTCCCTGACTCCTTGGAGACCGATCTCCATCCTGCAGGACTGCAGCTTGGTAAGTGAGGGGCAGTTATATTGGTTCTTTGCAAGCACTGAGGTTTCTGACATTGCTTAATCCATTCTCAATGTTTGACTCCTTTTTTTAAGGTAATATTTTGCTTTGCAGATACGAATTTCTCATGCACATTACTTCTGTGATTTAAATCAGTGATTTACCAAGCCACTATATTTTGCTTGCTTTATTTCTGTTAGATTAACAAGGCTGGGATTTTACACTGTACCAACTATAACACAGAGACAGTCTAGTTTCCATTTCTTAAAAACGCTTACTGGTAACTGGATTTAATTTAAAATGATTTGTAGCAGGAACTGGGAAGAGAGCATGGTGATGGAAAGAGAGATGATTTTATAGAGTCAACATTATTATAACAAAGAAACTTGGTATTTAGTCAATACACTGTGTTTTTATGGCACTTCTTCCGCATTAACTAAATCCCATGGATGAGGCAGGCTGTAGTCTTCCAAAAACAGCTTTTATCCATGATGATAATAGGAATTGCTATCCACCTGGAGGGCCAAATTTGGCTTCCCCACTGCCAACTCCTAAATGTAGTTCTCTATAATGCAGATAGAGATGAAACTAATATATTTCATAGTCCACAAAATTATTGTTCCAATGTCCCTCAATCATGAAATTATTAAAGGTCCTAAGCAAGATCATTTGCTACAAAGATAATGCACATAACATGGAATTTGTAGCTTACTATTCGTGTTGTAGAAACAAAAGTATAAATATGGGGGCCACCAATTAAATATGTTGTTTATGTTAGGCCTTGGAATATTTTCTAGAAGGTCTGAATATATGTAAAACAAATTATTATATATGTTCATAATCCTTTATAGACTATGCTTCATTGAATTTTGTTTCTTTCAACTGGTGGTTTAAATACAAATTGTAACAAAGCACATTAGGTATGGATTAACATGGCACTCTTTTAACAAGTTTATTCCACTTACTGATACTTTAATTGAAATAATGCTGTCATTGTCTGTCGGCCTTACAAACTGGAAAGTTTGTTTTAAGGAGTGTAGATCAAGGCCACCAACCCTAATGAAGCTGGTGAAATTGTTCCAGGGTAGCTTCCTGGACAAATTCTGAAATTTAATGGATAATTTTTAGCAATAGAGAAATGGCATGCAATTATGCATCTCTTGTGTTTCTTAAGACTATGAGATCTGGAATATCCCTTTTCAGTTTGGAACTCTGCAGATGTTTTGGTGTCCAACTTTCAAAATGAGGATTGGGTGTAATTAGGTTGTGAAAGTCTATGCCACAATTTTAAAAACTGTTATTTCATATAAAGCAAAGCTTGGGAGTCACTCTCCAAAAAACATATTCCATAATACTTTGTTAGCCATTTGGTTTCCTTGGATTCAAAGAAATATACCTTTTAGCTCAGCATTATTTGTAAAATGATTAAATGGATGTTGATTGTGCTGAAATTGCAACTATGATGACCCAAAAGAGATTAGCCATAAATGCAATGAATATATCAATAAATACATCAATGTGAGGGCTGCAACATTTGTAAGTCAAAAATGAACATCAAGAATTGCTGATAGAAGATGAACGCAGGCCTCATCTTTTATTCCAACTTTTGGAAATCATTGAGCTTGCCCTCAGGTCCTTGAAGCAGCATTACATGACTGTGGAACATTCTAGAGACGCTGTAATGGCGGCCTTCTGATGCTGTTCATAGGATTACCTTTGCTCCCTTAGCCCATTCTTTCTTCCATGTACCGGTACTTCCACATCTGGGCAGAAATAAATAAGCATGAAAGAACTCTAAGCGTAAAGTTGTCTATGAATTTCCTCTTTCATTCAAGGCAATGCTACAGCCTAAAAGTTGGCTCTGAGGTAGACATATGGAAGTACACCAAAAAGTAATAATGAGGAGAAACTGAATATGTCACATAGGGAGATGGGGACTTCCCCACCCACCCAATTTTTCTAACCCATCATTCTCTTATTGCCATATTCATCACATCCAATATTCAGAGAATTAGCTCAATCATTGGATGAAGGAAATTCAAAATTCCGATGTGACATGATTTGTTTCCCTCATCCACCATTTTAAATGCAATTTAGTTAGCATGAGTTAGCCATTCTCAGTTATGACTATACCACGTTGCTTGTATATTTACTATTTAATTATTTTTACTTGTCTCCTAGCATGATTTGATTGCTTATTAGTAACCTATAACTATCACTGTTGTATCTTATGATTCTTATGATTGTTGATGAACATATTTTATATTATTTCTTCTTCTTATGCACACTGAGAGCGTACGCAACAAAGACAAATTCCTTGTGTGTCTAATCAAACTTGGCCAATAAAAAGAATTTCTATTCTATTCTATTCTATTCTGTTCTGTTCTGTTCTGTTCTGTTCTGTTCTGTTCTGTTCTGCTCTGTTCTGATCTGATCTGTTCTGTTCTATGATACATAAACCGCTAGTATAAATCTGTATTTAAATGTGTTATACTAAATCTAATATTTCTAAATTCAACTTAGAATATTTCTAAATTTCTGCAAGAGTGGACAATTTATTATTAGATTTTTATCCTGCTTTTACATATATAAAACTCAGGGTGGCCAACATACCTAATTTCCCTACAACTACCCTGTGAAGTGGGTTGGGCCAAGAGAGAGTAACTGGCCCAAAGTCATCCATCTGGCTTTCATCCCTAAGTTATTAACTCTCAGGTTTCTGGCTTCTAGGGTAATCTTAACTAATACATCAAACTCACCCTCACTTAAATGTAAGTATAGAATGGTCAATGTTAAAAATCTTTCCCCGACATTAATTAAAGGTCTGTATAATTTACTGATGAAATCAATCATTTGTCAAAATCCTATGATGAGACCCAACAGATATATTTCTGGCATTATTTGAACAGAATTGTAGACCTCGTCTATCTTTAATATCTTCCAATTTTCTTTATCTCCCTATTTGGAAATATATTTTCTTTTCCTTTCTTTCTTTTTCAGACACCAGAAAAATGAAGACAGCCCTGCTTTTCCTCTGTATTATAGGAATCACTTGTGCCTTCTCTGTGAGTAAAAATAACAATACTTTATTTTGGCTAGGATATATTATATTATGAATATTCATTTTAATGTCCATTCATTGTCTTATCACTACTAGTAGTAATATATTATCATTATTAATTAGTTTGAGAAGTTTTTCTATAACTTAACAGGTTTCAAATCCATTATCATACTTTGATTTTAAAAATCTGTCAGTTAATTAGTATTGATCATGCTAATATAAAATAATATAAAATAAATTGTCCCCAAATGATAAATCATTTTTAGGTTCAGTTATTTTGGGACAAACTGACTTTGTTCTTTTTTTTTAAATTCACCTGTTTAGTCATCTATTATCTATTCATGCTTTTATGTATTTTTCTTCTTTCTAGCCCTTCATACTTTACAAATAGCCTTTTCTCTATTTGCTTCAATCAGCTTTTATCTCTGGAAATTAACATTATTAATCTACTGGTTGCAACTGATGATTCTGGATGGGGAATATTTATCTATAAATTCAGATTTTTGAATAGTTGAAGTGAACATCTTGATCTATATTGGTTATGTTTGGCATAAACTGTTTGTACACATGGTGCTTTTGCTGGAACAATTATCCAGAGTAGGCATCTAATCTCATAGAGCATTTCCTTTATATTATTCCTATTTATACCCCAACTGCACAGCTATACAGTATCCTTTAGTTAGTACAAATATATTTTAAAAAGCAAGACAGCCCCATAAAGAACTATTTCAAATTAATTTATAGAAATATAAATTCATAGATAAGTCTGTTTTCATTTTAAAAAGTGAAGCTTTGCCCAATTCCATTTGATGTACCAATTGTGCCCTTTCCTAGATTGGGGCGGGGGGAACGGGGACAGGGGCTTCAAACAACCACTTATGCCCTGGTTATCTGATGGCTTGATTACCACAATGCACTCTATGTGGAGCTGCCCTTGAAGATCACTCAGAAGCTTCAGCTGATCCAGACCATAACAGCATGGGCAGTGACAGGCATGCCTGGGTATGCCCATGTAAAACCTCTGCTTCATGAGTTGTACTGGCTGCCAGTTTGCTTCCAAGTGTGATTCAAGATGATGGTTGCTACCCGCAGAGGACATTATCATAGGATGTTACTTGGGTAATCACCTGTCATGCCTGGCTGATTTGATCTAGCAGAGTGGACCTAGTTGAGTTGATCTAGCAAGTCCCATTGATTGAACAAACCCACCTACTGAGAGTTTGGAAGCATTTCATCTCTATAGCAGTGGCTGCCTCGGGAATGAGGTACCTCCCAAGATCAGGACAGCCCCTACTCTCCTGGTATTTTGAAGACTCTTTGCCGAGACTTAAGGTGAAAGCTGTTGATGACGCTTTCTTTCCTTTCCTTGTTCCCATTTTGGTTTGTTTTCTCTGTCACTGTATCTCTGCTCTTTTGTTTTGTGTTGTTTTGGTGTATTGTGTTGCTCCTTGTTTTTAAATGTCTATCGAATTGTAAATCACCTAGAGTCCCTGGGAGTCAGGCAGCATGCAGGTTTAGTTTTAATATATTTACTATTATAATTATCCGTATCATCAAATAAGCACAGTCAATTGATAGGATATTGGCTATGGAATTTTTGGCCCTGTCAGTCAATGCATGAACCAACAACTTGATCTGTGTGCTTGCAAAGAGCCTAATATTGTAATAGGACACATGAATCACAAATATATATTCATCATAGAACAATTATAATAAAACTCACACCTTAGAATGCCAGTAATACCCATGCACAGGAAGAAAATCCAAGCATATAAGGTAACTTAGAGATTTGCAGACCTATGAAAAAAATTTTGTGGACAAGTGGGTAGAAGGAGAAAGAAAAAAATAGAAACCTAAATCACCCAATGTAGGCTCAGTTTGTTCACAACAGGCATCAAGGTATCCCCAAGGTATGGTCAAAATTCAAGACCATGGCTGCAACGATGTGATCAAAGTGCAACTTTTTCAAAATGCATTATATATGGACACATGTGGAAAATACAGGCAGAACATTGATTGCAAAGTCTCAGCTGCCATTTTGACATTTTGACCCCACCCTCCAGACACCCCCTGATGGGGGACACTTTGAGTCATCGGATGGGGAGGACCTTTCTGGCCTAAGGGTAGAGCTCTCGCCTTATAATCAGGAGGCTGTGAGTCTGATCCTAGGTAGCAGCAGGGGGTCTCCTGCTTGGGCAGGGGTTTGGACTCGATGACCTACCAACTCTGTTAAATCTGTGAAGCCTGTGAAACTCGATGAACCTGATGAAGGGAATGGAGAATCCTACAGAAGGCCACAGCAAGCATGAATAAGACGTTGTTGCGTGAATCTTTTTTTGTAGCAAGTTCTGTTTGAAGAGCCATAATTTCCAAGTCACTAATGTAATAGATTGGCTTTAATCCATATATTGGAACCTTACCTCAATATACCGCCTGTCCCAGGTGCCATGCTACAAGAAAGCTATGGATTAATTTGGTACAGGATCCAAGCCATGGGGAAAAAAATGAAAAACTTGAAGGAACTGAGTAGGTTTAATGTTGTAAAAAGATTACTTGGTTACTTAATACGTTCATGAGACCCTATAGGAATTGTTAGATAGAAGGATGGATGGATGGATGGATGGATGGATGGATGGATGGATGGATGGAAGGATGGATGGATGGGAGAGAGGACAAGAGAGCCTATTGCAAAGAGAAGATACTGTATTTTTCAGACCATAAGACGCACCCAGTTTTTAGAGCAGGAAAACAAGAAAAAAATATTCTGAACCAAATAGTACCGGTATACTAAAATATTTAGCTCCGTTGTTCTGAGAGTGCTTGCCCCCACTCATGCGTGCATTGGACAGCATTCGGGCCATAAGACACACCCTCATTCCCCCCCAACTTTTTTGGGGAAAAAAGTGAGTCTTATGGCCCAAAATTTACGGTACCTACTGGACCTTCTTTATCTGAGATCAGACTTCATCTCAATATTTGTAGAAATGTACTCTTCCTGTAAGTTTTCAATCAGATACCGAGGAACACCTAGTCATAAATGATCTAAGTGAGATCAAAACAGAGTGCAATTATGCAGAATTTTAAGGGGATGCTTCATTTTATTTATTTACTTATTTTGAGAGAGATTTGAGCAAAGCACCTCTTAAGGCTGCTTTATAGAATGACACAGTCCATTCATTTCTGAAAATGAAGCTCCTCCTTGTTTCGGTGCCTCCCCTCTGAGGATCTTCTGATAGTTCTAACAGCCTTTTCAAAGACTGGTTGACAACTCAAGGGAACAGGACCTACTGAGGCTGTAGCTTTGCCTGAACTAGGCGAACTGTTTTTTCCTACACAGCACAAGCCACTTTGCCAAGGTAAAACCAAATATTTCATGCAAGCCTGTTAGATAACCCACATCTTTGACCAAACCCACAGTTCCATGGTATGTTGAACTGAAGACAAATGAAGTACAGAGGTAATATTAACTAGGAACTTCATCAGAGCAAATGTGATCTATCCTGCTTCCTTTTGCACTTTCCATTGAAATTCTGAATCTGGATGGTGTAATATATGTCCTTTGGAAGATAGACTTCATTTAGCTTTTTAAATTTTGCCAAACTGACAGGGTTGAATAAACATGACAAGTCAAGCTGGCTACTCACTTGTTGGTAGCATGGAAGCTTATTACTTTTCACGGAATCCCAAGAATAAGGTATCATTTAAGTTTAATCTATCTATATAAAAATGGATGGGTGTGTCTGTATATGTTCCAGCATAACTCTGGAATGCCTTGAGCAATTTCAACCAAACTTGGTACACAGATGACTTACTCTCTGGAAACAAATACTGTGGGGATAAGACACCCCCAAGACCCCTTATTGTGCAGTGGAGTTGCCATGGTAATGGCTTCACAGTACTCCACAAGGGGGCATTTGTAATAGGGCCTGCCTGCATCACTACGAGACCAACACAATATACATCATGCAGAGACGACATTTCTGGATGCTTCTGGGGGCATGGGGAAAACATTTTTAACTAATTTAATTGTCGCCGAAATCAGGGCTCAGGGAGAAGTTGCTCTTGCCATCGCCACTTCGGGAATTGCAGAGAAGTTAATGGAAGGAGGGAGGACATCCCATTCCACACTTACATTGCCACTTCACATCGCCCTTCCTGTCTAATACAGGATTGGGATAAATAAATGCCCGGGCAACACCAGGTTATTGGCTAGTGTTCTATAAATAGTATATTACATATTGTTAAAAGAAATTTATGACCTAAGGGAGTTACAGGAACATCCACACATTTATTTTTAAAAACACTCTTGTAGTTACACTATATTTAGGATATAACTGAATAATAAAGATAAAGCAATGGAGTGTAATTATTCATATCCCAAAAAGTAGTGACCATCTTATACTACTATATGAGGAAATCTTGTTCAATCCAGCAATTGAATTTTTTGTCAGTTCGCTATGCCATCTAGTGGAAAACAGTAAGAACTAAAATTCTATGTGTTGTCTACTGCTGGATCACATAATGCACACTAATATCACATAAATACTACTATTCCATCAGGAAATTGCACAACTCTTGATTAGCAACTCTACTTTATATTCAAAGCTATCTGCTATATAGCACAAGTGCAAATTAGCATCCTAACAATTCCTTGGAATTATACATCAGTAACTCATTATTTCTGGGCCTCTGACTTAAGTTGTGATAAACATACACAACAAATGAATATATTTAGGCTATAAGACCATTGTCCCTTTTCTCCATTAGTTTGTTTTTAGGCATGGGCAAATTGGGTTGATTCAGGAACAATTTGGGAACAAAGGGATGACTTTTGCCTTTTCTTTATTACATGCTTAGTATGGATGAGCCATAGTTCTGAGGTTAAGTCCAGTTCCCAACCTCTTTGGAAAAACTAAAAATATTCCTGCCTGAAATAGTCCAGTTATAATAGTTTGACTTCGTATAAAGCAGGTTCATAAGCTTCTAAGTTATTACTGAAGATATCATTAAGTTATATCACTGACCCCTCTTAAGTATTGCTAATTCTACCCAGAAATAGCTACGCTGGTTCTAGCCATATGTGTTTTCCAGCCTGAAATTTTGTTTAGGGCCACACTATCTCTGTCCTACTTTCACAAGAAATATTTAAAAAGCAAATTCAGATCCTATAGATCAGTGATGGCAAACCTTTTTGGTCTTGCGTGTTGGAGGGGCCTGTGTGC
>JANHFR010005259.1:23577-39218 GCA_032468015.1 Mimophis mahfalensis | reverse complement strand
GTGGCCAAGTGCTAAGGCAGGATTTCCTTGAAACCCTCACTCACTCTCATTATAATCTCTCTCTCTCCTTCCTTCCTGCCTTCCTTCCTTCCTTCCTTCCTCTTCATTCTCCTTCCTTCTTCCTTCCCCTCTTTCCTTCTTTTTCCTTTCTTGCTCTAATCCTATCTTTCCTACTTTTCTTTTATCTTTTGACTTTCCCTTTCTCCTTTCCTGTCCCTTCTTGCATGCTCAAATGCAAAAGGGAAAATATTTCTCCTTTTGTTTTGCTTCTACTTTGTTTTGCTAGCCCTCTGGCATCAAAAAATGGAGGCACCATGAGCCGGTCCTTTGCTGTTTCCAGGCCCGCTCTGTGGGACACATCTAAGCCCCCCACTAGGCCAGATCTGGCCTGCGGGCCTTGAATTTAACATCCCTGGAGGGTCACTGTATACATAGGGGAGAGCAAAAGTTGATCGCTTTCCTGAAAATAAACATTCATGTTGTTTGGGAGCAAATGCTTCAGAACTGTCTCTCTTTTCAGTTTAACAGTGACTCATCAGAAGAAGGGTTTGGTGGCAATAGTTCAGAGGAGGAAGAGGAAGAAGAAGGGGTAAGGAATGTGTCTGGTTTTATTCAAAACAAAACCAAGGAGCATTGTTTTTAAACCCTATGCCCTGTGAATGCTTATGGTGAAGATTAGTAACTGACCACAAGTTTCTATTCTGGTTTGATGTTGTATTTTTTTTAAGTCTAAATCATCTAAACAAGCAGCAACCTTGCAGATACAGTAAAAGCTATCGGAATCCACAGGTTTGGAGACAAAATTTATTCAAGAACAGTTGCTGGGGTCCTAAAGCAAAACACACACACACACACACACACACACGCATTTATATGTACGGAATTACAGGGAGAAAACCCAAACAGAGCATAATTCCTTACACACACAGACACAGACACACACACACACACACACAAACACAAACATATATCTCCACATATATCTCCATATACGTCTCTATATTATAAGGTAAAGGTAAAGGTTTCCCTTGTACATGCATGCTAGTCATTCTTGACTCTAGGGGGTGGTGTCCATCTCTGTTTCAAAGCTGAAGAGCCAGTGCTGTCCAAAGACGTCTCCGTGGTCATGTGGCCGGCATGACTAAATGCCGAAGGTGCACGGAACACTTTTACCTTACCACCAAAGGTGGTCCCTATTTTTCTACTTTCATTTTTACAAGCTTTCTAACTGCTAGGTTGGCAGAAGCTGGGACAAGTAACGGGAGCTCATTCTGTTATGCAGCACTCTGGATTCAAACCACCGAACTGCCAACCTTTCTGATCGACAAGCTCAGCATCTTAGCCACTGAGCCATTGCATCCCCTATCCATATATATTTGTGGGCCATCAAAAATGAGGAATAAGTATTCTGCTCAGTTGGGTGGCAAGAGACTGGCCTGAATTAAGGAGATCAGTGGTAGACAGAGAGACAGACAGATCCTGATGGTAGACATAGTATCAACAGAAGAGAATATTTGTAGCTCAGGGTTGAACTGTGGAATCCTTGGTGCTTTCTGAGCTGGATTGTTTCCAAACAGACGAATCATTACTTGACTAGGTAACATCATCTCTGCTACTGAGGGTGGGTGTTGTTTTGCTTGAATGATGTGCCGTCAAACCAGTGTGGACTCCAGGGGACTTTATTATCAGAAAATGGTGGAGAATATATGTAGCTCAGAGTTGAATTGTGAGATTTCTGGTGTTCTCTGAGTTTGTTTTCTTGTTTCAGATATTTCATTACCAAGAAAGGTAATTTTGCCATTGCATGAGAGCCAACTTGTAGGAAGGGAAGTTGAGTTTATGAGACCCGGTCCAGTCAAGTGGTTAGGACACCAGAAACAAGGAGACCATGAATTCCAGTCTCAATTTAGGCATGACTTTGGGTCTGTCACTTTCTCTCAGCCCAACTTACCTCACAAGGTTGTTGTTGCAGGGAAAATATGAGGAAGAAGGAATATTAGATATTTTTGCAACCTTGAATTACCTATAAAAGTATAATAGCTGCTTTAAAAAAAATCTAAAACACACATTTATGTACATCATCCCTTCAGATTTCTTGACTAAACATGTAGAGTTTCGGGAAAGACATCGATGGGGCAATAGGTTCTCCAACTTTGGGTTTTCAACACATCCAGATACACAACTTCATGAAGCTATTGTCTTTTTCAAATCCATTTCAGTGGTTTTATTCCAAGCTATGTCCAGCCTTGACATAGGCAGAACCTCAACAACATTTAAATAAATAGTCCTATAATTGCTGTTATATGGGGGTCATGGAGACCTCTGGTAGCTATCCAAATAGTTAGCCACACCCTGCAATTTTGCAAGGCCTTTCAATTGAGAGGAAAACAACTTCAATTTTTCTCAGTATCACATTTCAATTTATTTTTAAGCATTTTAACCATCTGATCTTAAATACAGCTACAATCGCATATAAATATTTAGGTTGGTCTGACCAGCAATGTGCTAGAACAATATTGCAAAACATGACGTTCTGCCAATTTTGTAGAAAGATATTATCAGAGTTCCAGGCAACTGTGTCAGTGCTTGAGATTGAATTTCATCCAGAAATTTTAGACTAAATTTTTTCAGGGTATCCTTCAAATATAAGGTCATGGATTGATGGAATTTATACCATGTGCCCTACAGTATATCCCTCCAAAACTACAATTAAGAATTAATATAAGCTTTGGGGAGTAGTTTGAAATTGCCACTGAAAATTGGAATGCTGCCATTTGAGAATCTAGTTTATAAGGGCGAGGATTCCACAGGACAACTTCAGAAAATATTCTGTTCTCCACACCAATCATGATCATTAGCACCAGAAATGTAAGAAAACCACTGTGGATTGCCCTTTCTAGAAACTTGTAACTTGACTGCTTAGCCAGCTGTCTAGGCCCTTTTGTACATATCACTAGATAGGAATTCCAGGTGCTTGACATATGGCAGGGGTGTCAAACTCAAGGCCTGGGGACTGGATCCGGCCCACAGGGTGCTTAGATCTGGACTGTGGGGCTGCCCTAGAAACAACAAAGGACCTGCTTGTGGTGCCTCTACCAGCAAAAATGGAGCTCAGGAATGCTGTGCTTGGTCCTCTCAGGCTTCTGCTGCCCTCTACCAGTGAAAATGGAATGTGGTGGGTGGGGTCCCCACTGAACTCCATTTTCATTGGCAGCAGGCGGCCATCACACCAAAAATGTAGCCTGGAGGGCCATGCCTGGGAGTTCAGGAGCCTGTTTTCGCTGGCAGAGCGCTCAGGCCACCAGAGATGCCCCTGACACGAGTAATGTCAAGATGGCCATGCCCACCCCGGCCTTGCCCACTCCAGGTGCTGAGGTCAAACACAATCCTGATGCGGCCCTCAGTGAAATCAAGTTTGACACCCCTGACATATGGGAAAAATGATCCATCAACTCACCCACCCCCCTCTGCCCAGAATGGGATTTGTTCTTTTGAGATCTATGAAGGAACTGTGTTCTAATTTTAGGAATGGTATCAATCCCCATTTTTATCTTAGATGCAAATCTTTATCATTGTCGTTTAGTGGCTTGAGTGGATTTGAGATGATGGGATTGTTTCAAGCAGATGTACTGCCTTGTATCAGTAGCTTTTATAGGCATTATTACTATGAAAATATTCATAGTAAATATGATAATTAAAAAGTTTTCATTCACATATCTTTTGAAATAATATGCAATATGATATTTGTATTCAGAGGTGGTATTCAGCCAGTTCCAACAGGTTCCGGAGAACTAGTAGTGATAATTTTGACTGATTCGGAGAACTGGCAAATACCACTTCTGATTGACCGAAAGCATAGCCATGCCCATGGAACCGATAGTAAAAAAAATTTGAAACCCATCACTGTTTGTATTGTTTAACACCCCAACAGGGACAGTCAAATGAAGAAAATGAAGGTGGAAATGGAAGTGAAGAGACCACAGCAGCTCCCACTACAGCTGCAGCTGGAGACACAAAGACTGATGGAAATGTGGAATCTCCCACTAAGGTGAGCAATTTGTGGGGATTTGGAATACACCAAATCAAATAAAAACATTGTTATGGTCAAAGAGTTGTAAAACAAGCAGGCAAGCAGGCAGACAAAAAGGTGTAGGAAGAAGCTGGGCTTCAGGATACATTCATAATAATCTGCCACATTCTTGACTATAGAACAGAATTTGGGATTGCTAAAAAGTACCTGAAAGTTCTTGTTGGCTAATAGGAAGCTATGTAATAACCATCCAATTGTCCTGGCACTACCACTGTAAAGAAGACAATATTAAGTTTTGGTATTATCACTGGAAAGAAAAATCACAAAACTGCATTGTCAGGGTAATGATTTAACAGTTGAGCAGCTGCTACGATGGAGTAATGCTGAGAATAAGTCAGCAAGGTTTGGGGGCTGATATCACTTTAAGAGGCCCTATAATAAGAAGAGGCCCTGTTGGGGGAATATCTCTTTCTCCATGTGTGCTTCTGTGCTGTAATTGCTGATTGCTGTTTGTTTGAGGTCTGACTAAAAGTATGTGTATGTATATTTATATATTGTGGATACATAAATAAGTATATGCAGATATCTATATCTATCTATAACTATCTGTCTATCTATCTATCTATCTATCTATCTATCTATCTATCTATCTATCTATCTATCTATCTATCTATGCAAGTCTTGGTGTATTCAGGTCTTTTCCCATGTAAGGTTGAGAGTATCTTGGCAACGTTTCGATGAGGTCACACTCATCATCTTAAGGCTGGTGCCTTCAGCTTCGTGCTTCTGGGAGCAAAAGCTGACTAGGCTGAGCCCGAGGGAGGGATCAAATGTATCACCAGTCCTGAGTCCCTGGGCCCCCACAAGAGATCTAAGTCGAGCCCACCTTGAATTCTTTTCTTAATTCCTGTTCATTTCCCTTGACCATTAGTAGTTCAGATTCTTGTAGAAAGCTTAAGCTTCCAATACATCTCTATACTCATTTGAACTGCCTTGAAATCTCTTGATTTCCCTGGCACTTGAAAATCATCATCATCATCATCATCATCATCATCATCATCATCATCATCACCATCAAATTTTGATATAAGGCCAAATCAGATCTTCACTGAAGAAGGAGATGTGTACTCATTTCCATTTCTTTCATGCTGCAAAAACACACATAACATGCTATAGAGTTTTGTGACACTTGGCCTGGGGCAGTCCAGAAGGAAGAGCGTTCTGACATAACTTGTAAAGTGCACATACCTTTGATATTTAGAGCAGATCAGTGGATAAAGTGACAATGATTCTCCCATCAAACATAACTGGAATCATACAGAAATTGAGTATCTGATCTAGGATGAACTGTAGCTCTAAATCCAGAACGCCTTTTTGGGGCTATATGTGTATTGAATAAGAATTCAGTAGTGTGTCTCTTTCAATTTTATGAATTTAACATTCCCATAATTTTTACACAGTCCATATTGATGAAGGTTAAAATCAGATCATACATACCAGGAATGCATGCCTTTGGGGGATCATAATTAGCTTCCTAATCTATACCCACCCCCTTTTTAAAAATTATTTTTTATCATGCAATTTCCTTTGTTATATATAAAATTTCCATATCCACAATGGCAGTGTACTGTCTGGGTACAATCTCTTTCAAATACAAATAACAAACCTTGTACAGACATTAATTATAACCATTTTTTTCCTCTAAATCTGTTTACCATAATCTTCACTTATCCTTATTAAACATTTTCTGTTGTTTAATAGGACACTGTTCAGTTTTATCATACAATAAGTGAATATAAGACCTTGTAAAAATCACATTATTTAGTTAGACACTTCATTTTTATTTACATATCCTCCTTATTTTTAATTTTCTAACTTCTGCTTCTGTTTTCTAACCATTGATAAAATAGTTCCCAAGTTAATCATCCCCTCCTTTTTTTTTTTTCATTTGCATCAATATAGGAGCCAGGACTAAAAGAGCCTCTTCAGAAACCCGGGAAAGAAGGAGGGGATAGAAAGGTAGATCATGCTTCCAAAAAAGGCACAAAGGAAGAAGACAGTGATGAAAATGAGGAAGAGGAGAATGAAGAGGAAGAGGAGGAGAAAGTAGATGAAAATGGAAGTGGTGCCAATGCCACCAGCACAAACAGCACCCTAGAAGAAACTGGAAATGGTGGAGAGGAGGAGGAAGAAGAAGAAAATGAAGCAACAACCGTCAGTCTAACCACCCTCCTCACAACTGTCAACCCTACTGAAAGTACTACAGGTGAACAGTGGCAAGATGGGACAACCGCTGCAGATCAGGGCCAGTATGACACTACGACTGAAGATCCATGGGCCCGTGATGCCACCACCACAAATGGTTATGAAGTCCAGACTGATTATTATGGCAGTGAGGATGGGTACCCACGAGGAGATACTTTCAGAACATATGAGGATGAGTATAGTTACTACAAAGGGCATGGATATGATGTATATGGCCAAGATTATTACTATAATCAGTGAAAAAAATTAGCCATCTCTTGACATGTTGACATATATATTTTTGCATGTCAATTGTTCACAAAATCTACTCAGGAAAATGCATCACAATAGAATGGTGCTTGTAAAACAAGATAAAACAGTTGATATCTGGTATTAATGCTAACTATGAAAATATATTGGTTTTAAAGGTATGTCTTTGACCAATCTTCATGTACACATCTTGGATTTATAAATTGGTTTATTTTAAAGAAATAATCATACTGAAGACAAATATTATTTTGTTGCTCAACATCAATTTTTCTTTGGATGGTGCTGGACTTGGCCTAGGCTCCATGTTAGCTACTTCTTTGTCAGATGAAAATATTATCAGACTGAAGTTTGTTGTATAAAATAGGCGGCCCATTCTTATCTTTATATTAAAACTGAATTTTGAGAAGTACCAACCAGATTAACTCAAAGGAAACACAATGAAATAAGTTAAACTTATCAGACTAATTTCATTTCGTTCTGAATTATTTTGTACTGATTAAGGTTATAACTATGTTTACAACTAGTTACAGATGAAAAATAAAATCATTCCTACTACTACATTGCATTGAAAGCTACCATCTATAGGGTATTCTCATTCAAATATTGACTGCTTCAAATCTGCTTAAACAGTATGATCTCAATCCTCACGTTATCTGTGGAAACCTCAAATCATGATCCCTTGAATATTTTTCAAACTAAGGATAGTTTGAAGGTGACTGAGTATATCCACATCTGTAATACGTTTCCCATAATACTTCTGGCATTTATCACAGATCTGAACAAGGTCAACTCAACTGCATGCCTGAAAAAAGTACAGAACCACACAGTTCATAGTTAGCAATAAGAAAACATTCTAAAAGATTCAAAAAATTCAAAATATATCGATATAATTTTATGGCTTAAGAGAATTGAGTACTGTGTCTGTCGCTTATGAACCCTGAGGGATAGTTCCATTTAAAGATTCTCTAGGCAACATTGTTTTAAAAAATTAGATTTAAAAATTCCTGAAAACTTGCACACTTAAGGCACACTTATACAACACCAGCTGTGTACCCTGTTTTGCCCAGGTAGAGTTGTAGTGCTGTTCCTGCTGCCCCCGGCTCTCTCTCCCCCGTTGCCACTCAGGTGTGGCTGGCCTAACTTCGTACCGCCGGCTCCGCCCAGGCCAACCTCATTCTGCCTCTGCCTCCTCATGGCTGCTGATGTTCCCGCCGCCCCCAGTGCTCCCTCTCCCATTGCTGCTGGAGCCCAGATGGCCTAACCTGGTCCCGTCAGCTGCGGCTGGGCCAACTTTGTTCTGCCGCTGGCTCCTCCTGGCGGCCGCCGCCTCCAGAGCCTCCAGAGCCCCCTGCACATGCGAAGTACTCACTTGCCAGTCACTGTTGGTGGTGGGTGGCACTTTGGGACCATTTTTAGGGGGCACAGACCCCTCGATGGCGTGTCTGACCCCCACAGTGTTCATAGGCAGACGGTAAGTTATCTGCTTGGCAAGTTTGGTCAAGATTGGTGAAGGCGTGGAAGAGCGTATATGGTACATACATACATACCCACACACCCACACCCACTGCTTTATATATAGTTTTGGACATGACTTTTTTGTTCTGGTCACTGCTCTTCTTAGACTTTGTCTAAGAATATAGAATATAGAAAGCTGAATATAAAGTAAAGACCACTGTCTTGTATTGTCAGAGTATTAGTTTATTAGTGCTGAATGAATTAGCTGGATACCAATTAGTTCATTAAGTCTACAACTGGGATCTACAAATGCTTTGCTGAGATTTCAGCAAAACCTGAGAACTGAACCTGCTAAAATTCCACACGATTTGTCAGTTCATGATATTTGGGATCAGACCAAAATATTGACATAATAGTTACACAATATTTGCTCAATGGCAGCCATACTTTTCATGCAAAATATTGTTATTTGCACTCTTTGTATTTTGCCAAGAATTTATATTTCCTACACATTCCAAATAGAGCAATCTTAACATAGCTCTTAACATTTATTTCCTAGATGTATAATATGGCTGCTGTCATTATTTAAATACCATGTAACAAAACACCATAGGCTTTAGTTTTCAAATAATCATTTCAAATTTTATGATTTCCTCTTACCCTAAAGGTTCTAGGAAGGCATGTAAATGCCTTTCTTTGTCATTACATGCTTTCAAATGACATTTACACATTGTTTGGAAAAGGATTATCACTATATGAGACAAATATGGTGGGTATTTACAAAGAAAAATGAGAGCATGAATGAAAGTAAGTGGATCACCAAGGAGATGAAAATTCAGGAAAACATTTGGGAAATAAGTAAGGCAGTAGTAAAGATTTTGTTGTCATTTTAATGAAAGTTGTTCTTGGAACGTCAAAGGAAAGTAAGTTATCTTAATGACCATAAGATCACACAACAACCTAAAGCTTCCAAGAATGGAAGTCATAGGCCTAACGAAGACACAGAAGAAGTTACTAGACGTGACTCATCATTCAGAATATTGGCCCCTCTTTGTATTCTCAGGAATATTTTTACCATACATTGGAATGTAAAGGTAGTCCTTAATTTATGTCCACAATTGTGCCCAAAATTTATGTTGCTAAGTGAAAAATTTGTGGTGAGTTTTCCCCTCATTTTATGAGTATTCCTGCCACATTTGTTAAGTGAATCACTGCAGTTGTTAAAGTGAATCTGGCTTCACTTGTCAGAAGTTTGCAAAAGGGGCTCACGTGACCTCCCTGAACACTGCAACTGTCACAAATGTGAGTCCGTTGTCAAGCATCCGAATGTAGATTACATGACCATGGGGATGCTGCAGTGATCATAAGTGTGAAAAATGATTCTTGGTCACTTTTTTCGGTGCTGTTAAAACTTTGAATGGTTACAATTCCAGTCTTGGAACAATGTCAGGACTCCAATGCAGGTTCTCCATTCCAGCAAGAACTCAGACTCACAGCAAAGTTCCAAGTTATACTTTATTAGAAGTCCTCATGTTGGAAGACTGAGGTAATTCCAAGACTGGCACAAAACTTTCAATTCTCCTCAAAAGAGTATTAGACCCAACCCCTTTTTACCATGTAATAAATCACATTGTCCAATCCGGATCAGATAGTTGGCACACAAACTATTAAGTTAAATTGGTCCATGCCTTCTGGCATGGCCTTAACTCCACCCAAGAATGCAAAGACGGTTAATCCCTCCCAACTATGAATTGGCAGTTTTAAAAGCTAGAGTGATGGAGATGACCCAGACCTGGAAATGGCTTTTAGAACTGACAGTAAACTGTTGTAAGATGAGGACTACCTATATATCATTATTATAATTAATATAATGAATCCCCCCCCCCTTTTTTAGTGTTTTGGCCTTTTAGTCTCATTTGAAATAACAATTTAACAACAAGTGCTTTGGGGTCAACATCAAGGCTTCTGTGGAAGAAACATATTGGATTAATCTGAAGTATTTTTTAAATAGAACAAGGTTGCCTAAATTAGATCATAATCAGCAGGCACTGCTAGCACTGGAAAAACAGAGATCTGGTGAAACAGCTGAGTTCAATGGAAGAAGAATATTTTTAACTTTTGTATTTTATTTTATTTTAATTGCCCTGTACACCGCCCTGAGTCCTTCGGGAGAAGGGCGGTATATAAATCTAATTAATAAACAAAATAATAATAATAAAAGAAGTGATGGCTGAAGCTTAACTCCTCGAGCACAATTGGAATCAGTGTGACTGAAAATAGCAGTCAAATATCTTGAGAGTAGCTCTTAGTCTTAATTAACTCATTTCTTCAAGGGTTATAGTTTGTGAAGTTCATTATACAGTTAACAAGAAAGTAAACATTTCAATTAGACTTTCTGAAGGCAATTGTCAACCCTGAAGGTGGTCTGACCATCTTGGAGGCTTCAGAGTTGCTACATTGGAGCTGAGTGATAGAGAAGGGGGATTTGAGAGAATTGGAATTCTGTAGCCAAAACAAAATACTTTCTCTTGGGAATCAAGGGCATTCTCAGACCTGGCCAGAGGAAGGAGGAGTGATGTCACCAGACCAGCAGATTCTGCCTTGATTGGGCCATGTGACTGATATTTTGGGGATGGGGGGAACTTTTAATTAGGTGAAAACTGGGGGGGCCTTCAGTTTTCACCAGCTATATGCCAATATGGTATTTCCAATAAAGCTATTCTTTGAGGAATCTACCTGTCCCAGAGTTTTGCTTGCTACAGGCCTATTGCTTGAAACCCTGACAGCAATATCATAAAAAATATCATTTTGAATTTAATATGTATGTAGGAGGCAGGCTGGACAATACATCCAATGTGATTGGACAACAACTTCTATAATAACTCCTTTTAGTTATATTTTTTAGACTGAGTCACCAGGCTCAAGGTTGACTCAGCCTTCCATCCTTCCGAGGCAGGTAAACTGAGGACCCAGATTGTTTGGGGCAATAAGCTGACTTTGTAAAACACTTCTTTGGGGTAGGAATGCCCTAATAAGCAGGTACATACAAAAGAATGAAGGCTGTTGCTATAAAGGTTGTAAGCCGCCCTGAGTCTCCAGAGAAGGGCGATATATAAATTAAATAAAAAATACAAAATACAAAATGGAGTTCAAGAATTTTTAGAAAATTCCACATTGTCCATCTAGTCATGCTCAATGTTCTGTGTGCCAGCAGTAATGAATAGGATAGCCAGGGAAGAGCATAGTTGTTCCTGACAACACAAGGCTCTTACAGGAAAGTTTAACATGGCTGAGTTACATAAAATTTGAACTGAGAAATTGATAGGTGGTACATTTCAGATTTTATGCAAGAGAGGTAAAAATGTTGCCATGCTACCTCAGACCTGAAAAGTCCGTAAAGTATGTTTGGCATTTTTTAATCTCACCCACCTACCCCAAAACAATCCAGTTGTTGGAATTTAGGCTGCAAATTTTTTCTGTGTTTGAACTAGGAGTTCCTGACATAAATCAATCAGTCCAGCTGAGATGGTTTGCACTTTCTCCCTCCTAAAATATTAGGAATGAATATATGTAGATAGAATTAGATAGAATAGATAGAATTCTTTATTGGCCAAGTGTGATTGGACACACAAGGAATTTGTCTTTGTTGTGTAGGCTCTCAGTGTATATAAGAAGATAAAATAAAATAAAATAAAATTCATCAAGAATCATAAGAGTCACAAGATACTGAGTGATAGTCATAGGTTACTAATACGAAATCTAAACATACTAGGACACAAAAACTATAAATTTCAAAGATACAAGCAACGTGGTATAATCATAAGTGAGAAGAAATAGGTCCGTGATGGTGAACCTATGGCACGCGTGCCCAAAGTGGTACATGGAGTCATATCACCTGGCACGTGAGCTATCCCCTCTCTCCCGCTCACTCTCCCAAGTCCCAAAACGCCGAAAAAACCACAAACTTAACTTCAATAGTTAAGTTAAGGGGCTTGGGAGAGCATGTGCACAGGTGGGGGGGCGGAGACAGGATAGTGGACGCTCTCCCAAGCCCAAACAAGAAAGTGGGCAGTGCGCATAGGTTCAGGAAGTGACACCAGGTGGCCACGCCCACTCCCCCCCATTTTTGGCACTCGGTGCCAAAAAACATTCGCTATCACTGAAATAGGTACTAGGAAGGATGAGAAGAGTAATAGTAATACAGTCTTAGTCATAATTTGACAGTGTTACAGAAATAAGTTGTTTAGCAGAGTGATGGCATTCGAGGAAAAACTGTTATTTTTAAACATATTTTAATAAATATATAATATATAAAAATATATCATTTATATATATTTATACATATTTTATATTTTATATATTTATTATATGTGAGTATATGTACCTATAGTTATATCTGAATAAAAATGGATCTGAACGTTTTTCATCTAACCCTCTTATACTTCTTTGGAATAGCTGGAGGAATTCTTTCAGCTGGTAAAAAAATATGCTACTAAATACTTCAGCAAAAGTATGACTACAGAACCACTTACATTAAAAAAAAGAAAAGAAACTGCTCGTGGTTCCTAAAGTCTGAGATAATGGATGGTCCTTTCACAATAAAAGGCATCTTACCTCTCATTTACCAATGTTCCATTTTTATTTTAAACACTGTTTTTCTTCTTTTCCCCCAGCGAGTTGTCACTTCTTTTTACCCCATGGCCTCCATCATCTCATTCCAACTCTTCTGATGCGTGTGCATCTGACAAAAGAGGCTACTGCAGACCAATTAGTGTCTAAAAGTTTCCACAATAGCTATTTCTGTATGTTTAGTAACACAAGCACGAGGCAAAAAAAAAAAAAAAAAAAAAAAAAAGCTTTCCTGGCAGCCAAAACACAACCTTATAACTCAAGGTTTCTCAACCTTGGAAACTTTAAGTTGTGTGGACAGTCATAAGTATGAGTCAGGTGCCAGGCATCCGGAATTTTCATCACATGATCAGGGAGATGCAACGAAGGTCATAAGTGTGAAAAACAGTCATGTCACTTTTTTCAGTGCCGTTGTAACTGTGAATGATCACTAAATGAACTGTGGTAAGTATAGGACTAACTGGACGAACATACATACATACATTCATACTGGTACATACATACACACATAGACACATTTCCCTGGTGTCTAATGTCAAGCTACGCAATCCTGTAGTTGCCAAGTCTTCTTTCTTATTATTATTGAAAACTAGCTGATAACCTGACATTGCCCAGGTATTTATGACAATGCTGCAGCCTACAATTCCCAGCATTCTTTGCCCGATTTGCATACCTTGCCTCTCTTGGTTGGAGAGCCTCCGATTTGCATGCCTTGGCTGGTAACCCTCTGCACATGTGCAATAGAGCTTGCAAGTGAAATGTCCATGGGGCAGTGAATTGCCTACTTCGACCACCTTTTTGGGGGGGGAAAGACTCCTCAAAGGCTTTTGTGACCTCCCGCTCCCCAGTGCTGATCTTGCAACACCAAGGTATGTATGTGCCAAGTTTGGATGAGATGGGTTGCTTCATGTAGGGGTGTATAAAGCACATACACACACACATGCCTCACCACACTTCTGTTTTATATATAGAGATAGGAATGAACAATTGCCCTCACTAGTCCTTTATGATCTCTCAATTGTCACAGAAAATGTGACCAAGATGACAAAAGGGATCCAAGGTGACATCTACAAAGTCCTTCAGGATTCTCAGATGTAACCATTTTGATCCTAGAGCAGTGGTGAACTCTTCTAGCACCAAGTGCCAAAAATGGGATCAAGCAAGCGCGGGAGCACACCCGCATGCCGGAAACCGAAAGATCACATGATCTTCTGGTTTCCAGCGCTTCTGCACATGCGCGCAAGACCAACCCGGAAGAGGTTGTATACTTCAAAATGGATACTTTACATTTGAATGGAGCAGACCTATGTCTTGTTTTATCACAGATACATGACCAAACGAACCAATCACCTCTAACAGAGTCAACCTTAAGTCAGTCAGAAGTAAATTGATAAATAACGAGACAGCGAACCAACTTAATACTCCTTCCTCCTCCTATTTTTTCCTTAACAACAACCCTTTGAGGTAAGGGAAGGTGACTGGTCCAAAGGCTTGCCTTTTTTAGTGGTATCCCTCTCTGTCTTTTAAACATAGCTCGGCCATGATATTAAATTCTACCCCGACTGCCATTCTTAACCATAAAGCCTCTTAAACCATACAATAGATATTTATAACCTACCTTTTGTTTATTCAACCAGCTAGAACATTAGGTGGTTGTCTTCCACCACAAAACCATTTTTAGGTGAAAATTGACCCTCCCCCAGTTATCTGTGGGCAAGTCCTAAAAGTAGCCAGATAGAGCATGGCTGTTATATTTTAAACTTCAACAAGGTGTGAGAACAATTGCAAACAACTGCTGGAGGTATCTGGTCTTCAGAAAGAGAGGAGGTAATATCTTTGTTTCTTCTATCCTACAAAAGGCTGCCTTCTCCTCTGATTAGACTAAGCACAATCGGTCTTTCTGCATCTTCAAATGTATGGTTATTTTGAAGGCTGATTAAAAGGAACTTGAACTAGGAATTAACTGATTGAATTACTCAGATTGGTTGAATGGATATTTTGCTAGAAGGGGCTGAATTGCCTTTAAAACAAACCCGGTTCACTGCTTGGATCATAATCATCTTCTTAACACAACCATGCCTTGGACTATAATTATCACCAGGTCAAAGCTGATATTAATTGTGCTTATTCGAAATGAAGAGATTTGAACCCCAAAGAGTATGTTGTGAATAGGTTAATAGAAGGATAAATAGAAGGATAAATAAATAAAAACTGGGCAAATATGTTACTCTTTATAGCATTATATAAATGTCAATAAACATCTATCAACATTACAGAAATCGATCATTGTATTTGTTAATTGTTGCATTTGGGATTTGGGAAAAGATGTTTCGAATTACCTGCTCTCATAATGAATTGAACTGCTACTGGTTAAGTATTTATTTATGTTATTGTTGGTATGGTTTATATTGGAGGGACTGTGATATTTCAGATTTTCACTAACTTAAAACATTGCTAACATTACTGGTTAAGATGCGTTCAAACTAACCGTTTCTGGATGCAGTTTAATATGGGCAGATTTTATGAGATTAGGAATACAATCCTTAACAAGCATGTTAAAAAGAACTCCCACTAGTGTGAATAATCCTTATTATGAAATTAGTATGTACAAGATTGCAGCCTGAATAATTTCCTTCAATAACTCTGCAATTTTATTTACTTATTTATCTATTATTTTATTATTTATTCATTCATCCATTCAATTTCTATAGTCACCCAACTCAATGAAGTAATTCAAGTGGGTATCTTGTTTGTTTGTTTGTTTGTTTGTTTGTTTGTTTGTTTAGTTAGTTAGTTAGTTAGTTAGTTAGTTATCATATTTAGAAACTGGCCATCCCATGCACAGAGCAATTCTGGGTGGTGCACAAGTAAGACATAAAAACATAATAGCTGTCTGCCTGCCTGCCTGCCTGCCTGCTTGCCTACCTACCTACCTACCTACCGACCTACCTACCTACCTACCTACCTACCTACCTACCTACCATATCTATGTTATGAAAGGGGGCAGTTATGC
>JANHFR010005257.1:23411-42686 GCA_032468015.1 Mimophis mahfalensis | reverse complement strand
ACCAGGCCAAACCGGTAGGATACCACTACTGACCCACATGCACACACATATGTGACAAATATAAACATCACAGTCTAGTTTGAATGTGTATACCAAAAAGAAAAAAGAAAAGAAAAGAAAAGAAAAGAAAAGAAAAGAAAAGAAAAGAAAAGAAAAGAAACTTGCAAATTTACAAGACAGATGGCATAAGGAACAAGGTTGTTTCAGAATGTAGTAATCCTGCTATAAATACTTTGAAACCTCCTCCTAGGGGAAGTATCAGAAACAGACTGTGAAGTGGATGTGTGGAGTCGCTAACAATGCTTTGAGCTCTACACACATAGCACTTACAAGCACTATACTGAATATTGCACTTATAAGCGATATCCTGCTTGCAGGAAGCAAGCTTCCTATAATCTTCTCAACTGTCCTTACCACTCTCTGTATGGACCTTCTATCTGAAGCACTGCTGCCAACAAACCAAACAGTGATGCAATTGTTTGAAATGCTCTCAAACATGCCTATGTAAAAGGTGGCCAGAAGAGAAGGAGAAAGATGTGCTCTCCTCATCTGACACAGGAAGTGCAAACACTGGTTTGCACATTTCACTAAAGATAAAGTATGAAGAGACCAAGTCAGATTTTATCTGCACCCCCAGATACTTAGTACTGTTGACCACCTCTACAGCTGTACTACCACCTATAGATGTACTAATCTACAAAAAACAGATAGCACACTAGGACACACCATATACCAGAAGAAAACACACACCAACCACTACCTCAATGCCCAATCCCACCACTACCCAGCAGAGATAAGCTCCATGGCCAAAACACTAATTGCCAGAACCAAACGCCTGGCAGACAAGGCACACATAAAGACTGAACTGCGCACTCGGATCAAAGTGCTGACAGCCATGGCTTTCACCAAAGCAATCACTGGCCTGATCCACAAAGACACACTGAGACACAATAGAGACCTAAAAGATGAAGATACCTATGGAACAGCTGTTCTGCCCTACATAAGAGGCACAACAGAAAAAATCAGCAAGATACTACACAAGCACCACATCAAGACTGTTTTCAAAACAGACAGAAAAATAGCAGCCATTCTAAGAAACCCCAAAGATAAAATTGACCTGGAAAACCAAGGCATATATGAAGTCACCTGCACATCCTGCCCTGCCACATACATCGGACAGGCCAACAGAAGAATAAGTGCACGCCTTGATGAACACAAAAATGCATCAAAAAAGCTGGTACATACATGCTCACTAGTCCAGCAAATGAAAGCCACAGGTCATAGCATTGACTTCAATGGCACCAAAACCCTAGCCATAATGGAAAACTGCAGCAACAGAATTATCAGAGAAGCCACAGGGATTGATAAATGACCTGAAACCATGAATAGAAGAGATGACTCCACCAGACTGTCAATTATCTGGAAGCCTGCACTCACAGACAGAAAAATCACAAGCCAATCAAGCACGTGGGCACAAACAGATAACCCCCTGAGACCTCCAGCCAAAGCACACCTCAGCCAGCCACACAGATGAAACTTAGCCACCTAGTAAATGATTAGCCGGCCATTCACCTGAAGCCAAGCCATGCTGAAATCCCCCAATACATAAAATACAATGTTGCCAGCCAATCAAGACAAAGGAACCCTACAAAACAGACAATGTATCAGAAACATCAATCAAGCAGAACACAGCCAACTCCAAGACCAATAAACACAGACTGAGACCTCCAATCAATGAGGATGAAGAAAAACCATTTACACAAAGCACTGCCAGCACCCAATTTAAAACAGAAACAGCTGCGAAAGCCTGACACACACAAGGAAGATGAACCCAATACATGAACCTGATGAAGGTAAATGAGATTCTACTGAAATGTTGTGTTGAAGATCACGGAACCCAGAAGACTCCAGCAGTCAAACAGCTTGGGTAAACCAGGTTTATTTCACCAGGAGAATCATTCAACAACACAAAAACGGTTTCTCTTTAAAGTCGGCGCTGGGAGCTATTGCCTACCAGCGCCTCTTATATACAATAGGAATCACCCCACCCTCCACCCTCCACCCGAGGCAAGCTACAATTGAAAATGCCACTCCAAAACTGCCAGCCAATCAGCGCAGGGGTTCCCTCTGATGTCAACGGGGATTCCCTAAAACCCAACGCACAGCTAACATGTCATCACGAAAGCCTAGGGAAACAGCAGCGAAGCAGAAGTTGGGCTGGCGGATTGTTGCGACCAGGCAGAGATCGGGTGTGACATGCTGCCCCCCCGTCACCAAAGATCTTCCTATAAGAAAACAGAAGGAGTCAGTATACGTCACACCTTAATGGGGTTTATCTAGGTGCAAATGGTAGAATCGCTTCAGAAGCCCTGGAGCATTCAACATTAGGTGCTTTGACCCATGAAAGATCGGTCGTGGGGTATCCTTTCCAATGTACCAAATATTGAATGGTGCCCTTTCTATGTCTAGCATCCACTATACCATCAATCTCGTACATATGTTCTGACACTGGACTGGGTAATAAGTTTGCAGTAAGTTTATTGGATCCTGGTGCCACAGGCTTTAGGAGACTCTTATGAAAAACAGGGTGAACCTTTTTCAGAACTGAAGGTAATTGAAGCTCAACAGCAACAGGGTTAATCACTTGTTTTACACGAAAGGGACCTATGTACTTAGCACCTAGCTTCTTACTGGGCAATTTTAAACATAAGTACTTAGTGGAAAGATATACGTTATCCCCTACTTGTAAAGGGGTGGGATCCGTACGCTTCTTATCGGCATAATGTTTAGCGTGACGGGATGCTTTCTCTAATGCCTTTTTGGCTATCCTCCAAATTTTTGGCAATAATGCTGCCCAATCATTGGGTTCAGTGACATTTGGTGACGGTTGAGGCAGCTCGGGTATGTTGACAAAATCTTTACCATATATGATTTTAAATGGGGTAAGACCCATACTACTGTGAACCGTATTGTTATACGCTACTTCGGCGAAGGGTAAAATATCTGCCCAATCAGTCTGTTGATAAGACACATAGGTACAAAGGTATCGGCAAATCATAGCGTTTGCCCTTTCTGCAGCTCCATTGATACTTGGATGGTAAGCCAAACTTAGTGCCTGGGATGACCCTATAAGTTTGATAAATCTCTTCCAAAACTGGGCAGTAAATTGTACACCCCAATCAGAAATAATGTGTCGTGGCACTCCATGGAGTTTATAGATATGGGTTAAAAATAGCCGAACTAGTTGCTTAGCAGTAGGTAAGCCTTTGCAGGGAATAAAATGTGCCTGCTTCGAGAAAAGATCTACGACGGTCCAGATCACCGTGTAGCCCTGGCTAGGTGGAAGATCAACAAGGAAGTCCATGCCAATACTTTCCCATGGGCCAGTGGACTGGTCTACCTTTTGTAATAGACCTGGAACTTTCCCTGTTTGGGGTTTGGATCTAGTGCATGTAGCATAGGTTTGTGTGTAGTTTTCAACATCGTGTCTAAGGCCAGGCCACCAAAATTGTCATTTCACTAAATGTAATGTTTTTAAAAATCTGAAATGACCCGCTGACTTTAGATCATGACATTGTGTTAGAATCTCTGTACGCAGAGCTTCTGGGACGTATATTTGATTCCCCTTCCAAGCTAACCCATCACAAAGGGGAAGTTCAGACTGATGGGTGTTCCACCATACATCAGTATCATAAGCTATCTGCAACCTACGTAACAATGGTTCAGGTATTACTTGACGGGTTTTCAATGCCATGTCCAGGGGGATAAGTGCCTGTACAATATCCTGTTTGTGTGAATTATATTGAGGCTTCCTAGATAATGCATCTGCTAAGAAATTTCTACCACCTGGAACATATTTAAGATGGAAACGGAAACATTGGAAATATTGCACCCATCTAACTTGTTTAGGGGACAAACGCCGAGGTGTCTGTAACGCCTCAAGGTTTTTATGATTGGTCCATACCTCAAAAGGATGGACCGACCCTTCAAGATGATGTCTCCAGGTGGATAGAGCCCATTTTACTGCGAATGCCTCTTTCTCCCAGATAGGCCATTGTCTTTCTGTTTGGGATAATTTACATGAGGTATATGCACATGGCCATAGTATACCTGCTTCATCCTTCTGTAACAGAACAGCACCTACGGCTACATCACTTGCATCTGCCTGAACGATAAATGGTTGGTCAGGATCTGGGTGGCGTAAAATGGGTTCACATGCAAATAGTTGTTCCAATTTCTCAAATGCTGATTGGCATTTCATGGACCAAGGCAGAATCTGTCTGGGCTTGGGTGGTTTCTCTAAATGTTTTGTTTTAAACAATTCCGTGCTTCAAAAGCACAAAAATGAAGACGTGGGAAAATACCTGAACAAAACAAAATGATAGATAGATAGATAGATAGATAGATAGATAGATAGATAGATAGATGATAGAGAGATAGAGATAGAGATAGAGATAGAGATAGAGATAGAGATAGAGATAGAGATAGAGATAGAGACAGAGACAGAGACAGAGACAGAGACAGAGACAGAGATAGAGATAGAGATAGAGATAGAGATAGAGATAGGGATAGAGATACCCCCCCACACATGTATATGACTTGAGTATAAATCTGCATAACATTTTCTTTCCTTTCCTTTCTGAACTCTGATAAAAATGAGAAGGTTGGGATAATGCCTAACCATTTTCATCAGCACTTTATCAAAGAGGATTTTTTTTTAAGAGAATGAACATCCCTGAAATGGAGGGTTTTTTCTCTCAACAATGCAAATGTGTGTCAAAGTCTCTCTGTCTCTTTCTCACTCACTCTTTCTATGCATGTGTGTAATGAAATAGCTCCATGCTAAATGGTTACGGCATAGAAAAATGATATGTTGCAGTTTAGAGGAATAAAAGAGAAATTTGAATCTAAAGTGCTTAGTAAAGGCTTAAAATACTATCCTTTTAGTCAAGGATAATATAATGCATAGGGTTTTAAGTGCAAGTATATGTTTTTTAATAGAAAATATTTACAACTTCACAGTACTGTGGGAGTTATTAAAAAGTTTTTGAAATATCATTCATGAAATTTGCCTGACTTGATAGTTTGGTTAAACTACTTAAATTACTAATCAAAGGGGACACATTGGTATGCACACTCAGAATTAAAATAGTTTCACAAATCAGATATAAGTATAAAGGTAAGATTGGAGATGACAGTGTGGTTCAATCATGCATTACAGAATTTTCCAATAGCAACATATGTACAAAAATCAACCTGGCTATTATGGCATTTTGTTTCTGTTCGTGAACTAATGCAATTCTAATTAGGTTTATTGCCCAATTAAAATCTTTTTCTTTGATAAGCTTTACAGCTTTTAGCCAGTCAATATATTGATTAAGGACTAAACATTATAGTTATTTGATATGTTTTATTCAATAGATTTCCCGTTGATTGTGTTTGTTGGTTACTTTTAATCCTGATTAAATAAAAAGTCCTCCAATTGTTAGGTTAATCTCTCCATCCCAGAGGAGACTTTTAATGTTAACTTCACACAGTTCACTTTTATTAAATGTTTTGTTTCCTTATAGTGATGTATCAGATGTGCTGTCTCCTAGAAGGTTCAGCAAATTAAAAATATGTAATAAATAACATTAATATTTTAGTATTTAATTATTTAGTATTAATATATTATTCAGTAATAGAACATTTCTTCATGGTACCAATAGCAGGTCATCACCAGCTCATTTTGATGCAAGGCCCATAGGCTCAAAGTCTTATGCAATACCATATCTTGAGATTATAGTTCTAACATCTAAAGCGTTTGATAGTTGAAATATTTTTTTTATTTACTTTATTTACCAAATTTATACATTGCCTATCTCACTATCATAGTTGCTCTGGAAAATTTAGAAATATTAGTTCCCCCCTCCCCGTTTTCGTTGTGAACAATAGAAAAATGCCAATGAATTCAAATTTTGAGATTTATTCCCAAATAAAAGCAATTATGGGAGTAATATTGTATGGATGTCTTATTCAATTGGTCAGATCAGGCAAATGATAGATCCCACAAGGTTTCAGTGGAAACTTGGAGTGGCTCCTGGAGTTCTGAGGCTTCACCCGATTGAGGCCTCCTCCTTATGGCAGGAACAGGGTCACTGTCAGGGCTATTGAAGCAATGTCAGATAAATTTGTTGGATCTACTTGGAGTTGGACTTTAGCTTGGCAGGTCATGTAGAGAAAAAGGGAGGTGGTCCTGACAGAAATATGCAATAACAGTTATTTAGCCAAATGGGACTAAATAATACTTTAAACTCTAGAAAAGAAAATATTTAGAAACATCTCCATGATGTTCACTGGAGTGTAAGAAAGAGGGGTAGTACTGCACATTCAGACTTGCAAGATTTTGTTACTACTAGCTTATCTTAAAACTCAATAATCCCAGTCTTCCTCTGTAGTTAAATTTTTGGTCTTGTAGAAACTGACTAAATAAGTCATATGGAACTGAGACAAAATCTTGCTTGGTTATCTGTCAAGATTTTATGCCAGTTGATTCTCAAGAACTCTTGTGGCTAAGAGTTCTGCTATTTGAATTTAGATCTGTTTTTTTTTCTGATTGGTAAAGGTGTCCCGAAATGTGATATATGGTTGGACCCAAGCAATGGTGAAAGCTTCTCTGCCCAAGTTTCATAAGTTTCGTGGAGGTGGTGGTCTGTTATCTTTATAAGAAGTCATCTCTGGATTTAACAGTACTGGACAATTTTCATCCAGTTTCCCACTTTCCACTTTTAGGAAAGAAGGTAAATTCAAACTGACCTGGCCCTGGAGGAAGTAGATTATAGACTGAACTTTTTCCAGTTGGGTTAAGGGTCATTATAGTTCTGAAGCAATGTTTATCACTCTTGTGGATAACATCAGAAAACCTGGATGGAGGTGATGCATCTATCCTAGCTTTCTTGGTTGGTGCCTCAGGACTTGAGTTGCTATCATGCCTACACATGTAACATGATTGTATATGAAACTGCTGGTGATGTCATTTGCCAGCATGGGTTAAGGTATCATCAGCATGCTTACATATACTAATTGGATCCTGGAGCAAGAGGTTCTGATGAGGGACACCTATTCTTTACTCATTTCCAAATTGTATGTATAATGTCCTCTACCTGGGACTACCCTTCAAAAGTTTCTGAAGTTTCTGCTAGTCCAGAATGCAGAAATATATAAAGCTTCAAGTTTTTCCCACATCCCACAGCTGCTCTGCAGGTTGCACTTGTTTCATTTGTCTTCTGTGTAAAAATCAAGTTGCCCATTATCACTTTTAAAGGTTCATATGGCACAGGGCCAGGCTGCTTGTGGAACTACCTGTCTTTAATAATCTCAGGTCAGTTTACCACATCTGGCAAGATGGATATGCCTTAGTCCCTTTTGGAAAACAGTGTAATATAGCATGATATAGGAGATATGCCTTATCTATCAAGCCCATTATCTCTAAGGGAAGAGCTTTCCCTTAAGATCTAGATACTCCCATCAACTCACCATTGTGTTACTATAATACCAGTAAAACCTGATACCCCTCCCCTTGACATTAAGCCAAGAATATAACACCAGTAAAACCTGATGCCCCTCCCCCTGACATTAGGCCAAGCAATACATGTCTTTTGTTCTTTTCAATTAGATATGTGGTATTGTCATTATTCAGGTTTCTCTTCAGATTGTATAAATATTTTGCCTTTTCATAATTGTTTTTGTCATGAGTTGTCCAGAGTTATCTGTTTAACTTGGTCAACCATATAAATTATATAAACAAATAAAGAAGCTAACAGAATTTCCTAATTACTTAGTAAAGCAAGCTTATGAAAAACATTGACTTTACATTAATTAGATGTTTCTACAGTTACCATCAAACTTCTGTACCAGCACTAATGTAAAAAAACAATCCAGCATATTTAAAATATTGCTATAGACTAAACAGATACAGTATTTATATACTTTCCGTGAAATTCAAATAATGTATATTATGCATCCAAGTTATTAATTATTCAAGAATATCATTAGATGGACTTCAGCAGAGTGACTCTAGCTTATTTATTCTAACATTAATTTTGTTGGTCATTATATAATTTACTCTTTATTACATCAGAGATAAATTGCAAAAATACTTAACGTAGTTAGTTCAGCTTGACCGACTTCTTTAGTGACAGTAATTCTATACAGCAGTTGGGAAAATCAATGCATAAAGCATTATTTGTATTAAATTAGACTTGTTGTATGATTGAATCAACTATATATAGTTTCTTAAGTAAATTGATTGGTTCTAAGGTAACAAACTAACAAGATGCAGAAAACCTGTTGAAAAACAAACAAGTATAAGCAATAGTAGATAGGTAGACAAATCAGGTCAGATGAGACTAAGTAATCAAATCCATTATTATGTTAGAAGTAATTAATCATGGGATTTTGCTTTAATGTTCTTTATTTAATGACATTGTTAATATAATATTTAAATTGTTAAAAAAGTATATATGCTTGGAAACCTTTGGGTTTTTTTATGCACATATTTGCAAATTTTGTCCAAAGTTTGGAGAAATATGGACAACACTCTTGTTGAACTTTAACTCTTGTTCAATGTGCTTTGAGAAAACATTGCTTCAGTGATGAAGAAAGATCTGTGGGCCTCCAAGGTGGCACATGTAACATTGCTGTTGGGTATATTGCATTGGCTACCAGTTTGCTTATAGGCTCAATTCAAGGTGTTAGTTATTACTTTTAAAGCCCTTTATGACATGGATCCATTGTATTTGAGGAGCTGTCTTGTCCCAATGGATTAGCCTACTCTACTTGCTCCAGCAGAAGGCACTTGATGTTAAGCAATTCTGGCTGGCAGGGTGAAGAAGAAAAGCCTTTTCTGCTGTGACCCCTACCCTGTGGAACATTCCACCACTAGAAGCTCCATCCTTTTGGTCTTCTAGAAGGTAACAAAAACTTTTTGCTGTTTGGCTTGAGACCCCAGGAGGGATGCTTGGTACTGAGGGTGTTTGATGGGGTAAGAAGATGCATTGCATTGCATTTTAACTCATTTTTAAGCCACATTTCTCCCTCACAGAGGGATGGTGTCTCATCCCTATGCCGTGTCTGTCCTTGGTTCTAGCCTTGTATATAGCTTTTAAAATTTTAATTATCTTTAATTTTTTACTATCTGTAAGCCACCTACAGTCATTTTATAGGTTAGAGGGGCAACATATTAGTTAATTAATTATAATTATCAATGAAGCTATTTATGTATTTATTGTAATAATTCATGTCATACTTCACCAAGATTCCAGGAGGTTTACAGAAGATGGCATACAATGAAACTGTCCTCAAAAATAATACATAAATAATCAAATCCTCAAAAACCGAGGAGAAGACAGCCCCAAATCTACTTAATGTCCTAACCATGGAGCAACTTTCAGAAATTGCTCCAAAGAAGGTTGGCTCTTAGGCTTTTGTTCCCTCACCTTTCATGAGGAGCGAATTGGAACATCAGGCTAAATGACTGACTGAATTTGACCTTGCTAGAATGTTGTTCCTTTAAATTAAACCAGACTGTAGTTCAGTGGTGAGACATACAGTATTTTCTGGCTAAAAGAACCTGTTTCATTCTCTGACATCTCCAGATCCAGCAGAAAGAAAGAAAAACCTGTCTGAAAGCTGGTAGAACCGCCAGTGAGTTTGAACAATATTGGGAGAAATGAAACAATCAGGTTGAAGTAAATTTCTATATTCCTACGAGTTGAATAAATATATTTCCTTGTCTGTGTGTTGGCAAAGCTTTTTCCAAAATAAAACATCTTTAAAAATTGTATTTAACTGGATAATACCTGAGGAATTGACTTTTAAAATAATTTAGAGGATATTCAATTGCTAGATTATTCTCTCAGATGCAGTTAAAGGATTGATGATATTCCTAGCAGTCTAATGTCATTTAACAGTTTGCTTTTACATCAGATTTCACACTGTATGCCCTCCAGTTAGATCTCACAACGAAAGCAGGTAATTTATGTTGCTGCTCAAGCAACATAATTCCTCAAGACCCATCATGCAGCATTTCAATTCTTGTAAAATACCAAGGCCATGAACTGAATCTTATAGGTATATATTCTGTGGAAGAGAGAATCTCAGAGATAAAGTGCAGAAATCAATAATACAGCATATGCTTTTTCTGTAAAAAAATGTTTTCAGATACAATTTCTAGCATCTCTAGGTATAAATGTTAGGGTTATGTAAAAGTCCTCTGGTTTCAGTCTTAAAAGCCAGCATCAAGAGTGGACACTAATGAAGCAGTGGACAAATTCTATGATCATGTGTAAACATCTTGATTCATTACTACTGGAATCACAAATAGACTGGCTTTGGATAGTGCAAACTCAAGCAAGATGATGAATTATTTCACTGTCATGGGGATTTATCTATTTAACAGCTACAGAACTTTAATTTTACTAATATAAACTCTTAAACCTACTTCCTATTGCTATGTCTACTTCATTCTACTTTCAGCTCCCCAGGCTTATCATAGTGATTTACTTGTAGTTTGCTTCTGTAGATTTTCCTTAGTGGTGGCATGTAGAGTCTCACATGCTACTTTGTAAGTTCCTCTGTCGGGCACATAAGCTCAGCTGCCTATAACATAAGCAGTGACACAGCCTCAAGTAGTGACTCCTTGTTACTGCCATTTCATTTCAACCATTCTATAGCTTTAATTTTTTGCCTCTTTTTTCTACCAGCTCACAGCTCCTGTTGTGGTTCACTCTGTCTCTCACGTATTCCTTTTCTTGTCAACTGCTGTGTAAGTCAAGCTTCAGCTCTTCTGTTACACTGTGCTTCCTTGGTTATAGTGTTGAACAATGTCTGGACTATTTCTCAGTCAGTTTGTTGGTCATTTCCAAAATAATCTTCTTCAAAAGTATCCAGTGATGGGATACCTACAACTTCTTAAGGCAAGCCATTCCACTAGTTGATTGTTCTCACCATTAGAAAGTTTCTCCTAGGTTGCTTCTCACCTTGATTAGTTTCCATCCACTGTTTCTTGTCTTGTCTTCTGGTGCTTTCTAAAATAGGTTGATGTCCTCTTCTTGATAGCAGCCCCTTGAAATTGAAACACTGCTCTCATGTCACCCTATTCTTATCAGTCTACTTTACTATTTTCTTCCTACTTGGTTTGGCTTACTTTTTATCACTTTGGAGTTGATATCACTATCCCATACTATTGTTTTCATTGTTGCAAGTCAGTTTTGCTTCCTTTCAGGTCACTGCACTGTATTGCTTGTCTTCTTGCACTCTGATGATACAGCTAGTCCACTACTTCACTCATTCCTTTTTAGATGTGAGCTTTCCTTCTGACAAAACTGATCTCCAGACTCAACACCCACCTCATCACACTCTGTCAGAGTTATTTTTAACAGTTAGATGGTTGTCAGGAAGGCGGGGAAAAACACAGAACTTCCTACTGCTTCTTGAACAACTGCCAAATCTGTTGGCAACAATCTGTTGCCAAAAAACAGATTTATGAATTGATGGATTGAATATTTTATATGAAATTCCACTTTCTGCTGTCCTCAATAATAGCAGAAGAGAAAGAAAAAAGTAAGAGAATACAAGATGTGTTCTAATACCATTTCTAGCAGATAAATACCTAGGTAGGCAGATATAGTTATCTTGCAATATAGTTAGTACTGCAGTGTTATCCTCCAGTTAATCACAGTGTTAATATTACTTCTCATTAAATATTGTTGATTCTGTGCTGTTACACTCTGTACTTCTTAAATCATTAAGACAACTATACCAATTGGAAATTTGATCTGCCTCCTTTGACTGCTACCTGTTGGCTCTTTGTATATGTACGTATGGACACACATACAGACACTGATTTTTAAGATTTCTGGTAATTGCTAAGCAGTGCATGCACATACATGCACATCCATGCACAGATAGTTGAAGATAGCCTTTGAAGTAACCAGAATCTTTTTAAAAATACTCCAAACAAATATGCATCATTTATCATCAATACATATACGATTGTTCTAAATTTTACTGTGTGCTTGCCAAAGGCTGGTGTGCAGTCGTTAGATTGCAGTATTGCACACTAACTCTATTCACTGCCAGCACTTCAATTCTGACCAGCTCAAGGATGACATTTATAAACTGGTCAGACAATGCCATAAAGTAGTATTAAGCAGTATATAAGTCTAAGTATATAAGTGCTGTTGCTACAGGGCTAATGCAATATGACTGTTTGAATGATTTAAGGAGGAATGCTTTATTTATTTCTTCTGCTTCATAGCCTAATTTATATTTCATTATATATTTATAATTTATAACTTTATTATAATTTATATTGTGCAGTGATATGGATGCACAATTATGTTATTCATTTGAGGTAACCCTACGAAGCACAGGGCAAGAATGGAGGCAGTAAGTCAAAGAGACTAAAGACAGGAAGTAAACATGGGGAAAAATTGAAGTGAACCAAATCATATTTGTATCAATAGCATTTATTGCTTCTGCTTTCCATACAGATAGTCCTCAACTTAAGACCACAATTGAATCCAACATTTCCATTGCTAAGCAAAACAGGTTAAGTGAATTTTGTCTTATTTTACAAACTTCCTTGTCATAGTTATGAAATGAATCACTGCTGGTGTTAAGATATGGTTCCTAGTGAATCATATCTTGTTGACTTTGCTTTCAGAAGGTCACAAAAAGTGATTGCATGAACTTGAGACACTGCAACTGTCATAAATACATGCCAGTCACTAAGCATCCAAATTTTGATAATGTGACCACAGAGTTTCAGCAATAGTCATGTGAAAACCAGTCATAAATTATTTTTTTCAGTGCCCTTGTGACTTTAAGTGGTCACTAAATGAATAGTTGTAAGTCAAGGGCAACCCATATACTGATTCTCATCTGTTCTTAAACTTTCTCAACATGTTCTTCTTAAGAATCTTGTCACTTCCATCCAACCTTAAATTTTTTTTTAGCTTTTTGCTCACCCTTAACCCATTTCTTCATATACTTGCTTGCCCATTTACATACTCTGATTCATATCATTCCTTTTTATATATAATAAATCCACCTTAATATTTTTTTTATATTGGTGGTTCACTTTAGCACTTAATCTAGATTCATTCAGCCAAAATTCATTCTTACCACAAACACATTCAAACTTGTTTTAATGTTTCTCGTGAAATACTGGATTTTGCTTCCACATAACAAAGTGGGCAGAAATACATCATTGTAACAGCCATTCTCACCTATTTTAACAAACATTATTATTCTGCTAAGAATGAAACATGCAAACTATTTGACAGATTTGTGTGATATGAAAAGCAATTCTCTTGAGATAAATTTAGTTTAAATGCATTTCAGTAGAAATCATTCCTTTTGGAAAATTATAAACTCTGGAATACAGTCCCTAATACTGAAAATTCCCTGGCTTAATATCTGGCTATATGACTAAATGGAGCTCACAATATACACACAAAGTGCCAGAATACTGGCACCTGAATTGTCTTAGCAAAAGTACAGATTTTTTAAATAGAATTCTACATACATATTCATAGCAAGCTGCTAGCATAGCAATGATTAGCAACTTGATTAACAGGGACTAACAGAGAAATCACTGTCATCAAAATGAAGGTGGGCACTTGAGGGGTTTCAGGATACAGCACCATGGACAGGTCCAGTTGAGCCTCCTACCTCTTACTCCTATTTCTCTTAACCATACTTTGCTCATTCCTATTATATCAGGCCTGTCAAACTGGTGGCCTGCAGGCTGGCTACCGCTCACACAGGCCATGCCCACCCCAGCTCCACAAAGGCAAAAAACATTCAGATACACCGAGATACGGATTGATTCATCACTATACAGCCTGTGATGCAATCGGGTTTGACACATATGGTTAGGTTTATCCTCTCTTAAGAAATCGATAGTTTATTAAAGAACTCTTTCCTGATTTTATAACAATAGCTTTCTGCAAAGTTTGTGAAGATGAAAGTGGAGGATAACAAGACATGTACCTTCTAACTAGGAGGGCATCTGCAGGGCATCTGATGAGGGAGAAACAAAATATCAGAGTGGTGCTATTAACTCTAACTTGGATGCAATCCCCTTCATATACACAAACACACCAAGGGACAAACACACAAGACAGAGAGGGGGGAGGGAAGGACGGAGGAAGTGGGAGAAAGAGACATCCTGATGCAAAAAAGACTGATATCCTTTGAAGATTTGTCAGTAGACAGTGGTGGGATTCAAATAATCCCACCACCAGTTTGCTGAAAGTAAGTGCAGGCATGCATGTGCACGGCTTTTCAGCACAGGGAACATGCTGTTGTTATCCATTTCTGCTCTCCAGAGCAGCGTGGAAGCTGTTTCTCTGGGCTCTGTAGCCTCCATGGAGCCCAGAGAAACAGCTTCCGTGGCTCCAGAGAGCAGAAAAGGATGGGAACATCACGTTCCCTGTGCTGCAAAAGCCAGAGCTCAGGTGATTTGCACGGCTACTAGTTTTGCTGCGCAAATCAGTTGAGCTTAAAAAAAGAAAAGGGCAGGGGCAGGGCAGGTGGTCAGGGTCAACCAGAGGTGGTATTTGCTGGTTCGGCGAACCATCCCAAATTATCGGGCTGAACCGGTAGGATACTAACACTGCATTAGACCTTTCTGCTGGGTAAAGGAGAGCTGCCAAGACTGAAGATAATAATAATGTTTATGTCTATTCCACATGTAAAATACAGTTCCATAGTTGTATATTTTTCACATCCTGTTCAAGTGCATGATAAAAAATTTCTTGGCAATAATTCTTTTTTAAATTTTTCTAAAATGTCTTATAATTTGTATCCATCTCTGAAAACCTTGAGTAAGATCAATGGATTTCTACAAAGATGATTTTTTTTTAATTGGAAAAGGATGATTCTCTGTCTTTTACTGTTTAATTTATAACATTAGGTAAAATTGTAAGAGCCAGAGATCAAAACATATTGGCAACATCTGCAAAGAAATAATTTTCACAAATGGTACGTAAGTACTGTTGCTGAACCTAAATTCTTTATAGCAACATGTATAAATTTCAGTAATTGCTTTGGAGCTTCTTCTAGGTGTGATATTGATTGGTCTAAATCAGAGCTGATGCCTTTGGGGATTATAAAATTTTTGCTGATATCTGGAGCTATCTACTTTGGACTGAAGATTATTAGATTTTAATCAAACCGGATGCTTACATCAAGCATGGCTGTCATTATTTGCAGAAAGTTTGGCTACACATAAATGGATTGTGTTAAAATCAATATTTTAGAAACAAAGGTTTTCTCATTGGTATTTTAGATAATATGTGGCAGCTATATTGTTAAGATTTCAGGGCGGGTAACATTGTTTCAGAAGCACATAAGGGTGAGTTCCCCTCCCTATTTTCACTTAAGAAAAACAAAGAGCCAGTTATTGAAGGAAGTGTTGATTTGCCAGACATAAGTTTATTTATTAAGTTCATTTGCCAGACTAAGTATACTTAAGGAATATCTTCTGTGTTGAGCCAGTAAGTGGAAAATGTTGGAATATTCAGAATCAGGATAACCAAAACCACTTAAAAAAAACCTGAGTGATGTAAGAGTCTACGTATTTTGGAAAATGTGGAATTTCTCCTCATTCTGTATTAGCTTTATTAGTTGTCTGCTCCTCAACATAGTTTTGTATAAAGCCTGTCCAAGAATGAATCAATCAGACGTAGAAGAGAAAAATTCTGTTTGTGGATCTTAATTCATTCATCTTCAACTTTCTTCATTGGAGACAGTAGTCCTATTAGCATAATCTATGCATTGAACATCCACAAGATGTGAAGCTTTTTTTGTTTGTCTGAGACTGTGACAAAATTCTTTACAAACTTCCTGTTCTCAGGTTAGCTAAGCACTCAGTAATACCATTAAACATTCTAGTATGTTCAAGGCTTTCAGGATGGGATATAAAGCTTTAATATATACCTTGATGCTTATAAATTAAATTGCCTCTCAGCTGCACTGTTACAACTCATTTTCTATTCTGCTTATGTAGCCATATTAATATTACAAAGACTTAATATGGGCAATGTGGAATGTATAGAACTGAACATTCTGAATATATCCCTGTATGTTGAAGGTCTTTATTGGATCATCACATACTAAGACATTTCAATAGTCCAAAGCCTTAATGAAATCATATTATAGGTGCAATTTGTTTACTATCAAAGTATTATAGGCTTGACATAACAGCTTTTGTAACATGAGAAAGTTGACCAGGAGGAAGCACTGAAGAATCATATTTTTTCTCATGCAATCCTCCATAAAAGCTGCAGTGGTACAGTGGTTAGAATGCAGAACTGCAGGCTACTTCTGCTGACTGCCAGCTGCCTGGAATTTGGCAGGTTGAATCTCACCAGGCACAAGGTTGACTCAGCCTTCCATCCTTCTGTGGTGGGTAAAATGAGCACCCAGATTGTTGGGTGCAATATGCTGACTCTGTAAACCAGTGGTGTCAAACTGGATTTCTTTGAGGGCCAGATCAGCATTGTAGTTCTCTTCCATTGGCCGACAAGGGACGGAGATGGGACAGATATCTCCTACAGTGATCCTGCCAGCCAAAATGAGGCACCGGGGGGCCCCTTGCAGCCCCTTGCACCCCATTTTCAGCCTGGACAACCTTCTGCAGCACTTTGATGGTCAAAATGGGACATGGGAGGGCTGTGCGTGGCATTCCCACACCCTGTTTTTGACCTGATGGTCTCCTGGATGCCCTATGGCTCGTTCTGGCTGGCAGAGTGCTGCAGGCTGTCCAGGCCAAATATGGGAAGCAGGGGCCATGCATGGCCCCAATGCCCCATTTTCTCTAGCAGAGGCACCATGGACCTTTGCTATTTCCAAGCTGGCCCTGAAAGCCAGATTTAAGCATCATGTGGGCCGGATCTGGTCCATGAGCCTTGAGTTTGACTCCCCTGCTCTAAACTGCTTAGAGAGGGCTGTAAAAGCACTGTGAAGCAGTATAAATCTAAGTGTGATTGCTGTTCCCATCTATCAGAAGCCTTCTCCATCAATTGCCTGAGACTATTGTCAAAAGTTAATATTAGAAGACAGAGAATACTTGACTTTGGGGCCATCTAATTAAGGACAGTTGTGATTGGACAGAATTGGATGTTTCTAGTATTCTAGTATTCTAGTATCTAGACTCAGAAAATCATCAGAGCTATATTAGATCACAACGTTTTCCAAGAAATTCATATTTTAGAGCTCCAAACTGCAAAAATCATTCCTTAGAATTTGATGTATTTTGACTTCAAATATCACACACACACACCCTTTTTTTCCCCTTTTTGCTCCCTTTTCCTTTGAAAACTGCTTGCTTTCTGCTTGGGGAATCTGCTTATGTGTCTGAATTTATAACATGGAAATCAATCTGACAGATTTACTGCAGCCTAAACCCAAATAAATAATGCCAGGGTATATAGTATGCAAAGTCACTTTTGAATCATACGCTACACCCAGTTGTTTACACAGACAGATCCTTCTTGTCTGGCACACATCATACACACACACATACACATGCACACGCACACATACCCACTCACACTCTCTTAAACACATGCACACATGCACATAAGCACATGCATACCACTTCATTTCACTACCTGGTTCTAATTAAGTTTATTTTATCTTTTTAAAATATCATCCTCTTTTCACTTCATTTTAAACATGATATTTTAAAATTCTAAGCTAGAATGCAAACTAAAAAGTACCACACCAATACTTTGGTCGGGGAAATTGTAAATATAATCTTTAGTGAAATAATTGAGAGGCTCCAGGTATAAATTTTGGATTGTAGTCAATCTAATTGATTGTGGGATGGGAATATTTTTCTTCCCAGTTTATATCCCAGTTTATATCTTGAATACTGAATTGAGAGAAAGAAAACATTATATTTTTGAAACAATGTAAAGTAACAGATTACCTACATCAAGGCTACATATATGTTAGTTGTGTTATGAAATACTGTGTACCAACATTGTCTCTTTTACTATTACTATTTATATAATAAGAAACAAAAATACCTACTTTATATTTTAGACTGAGGCTTTTAGAGAATAAAAGCATGTCACTGGAGTGTTTTTTAGCAAGTTCATTTACTGACACACATTAGACATCATTAGTGTGTTTCATCCATAAGTTATTCTTAATTACCTGAAGAATATTCCATTTATTTTTTCAATTTATGGCTTTATAAAAAATTAACTTGTAGAAGAAACGCTTTCCTAATTTGCATGGGCTAATTAGGATAATATTAATTACTTATTTTACAATCACTAATTTGATTTTTGTGTATGTGTGAAAGTAAACTAAGACAAGACACTATTTCTTATTAGCTAAAATTAAATTGTGAGGCAGCAGAATAGTTTTTAACATTTATCCGAAAGCTACCAAGGGAATATTTCACTATCTAAACAATTGTTTTATAGTCTTTTGTGACCTCTGTAATAGACCAACATATGCTCAATTTTTTCTCTATTTCCCTCTTTCGAATGCAAGACATTGCAATTAATATAGCTTGCTAATGCTGCCTCTCCTACTAAGGAGAAATATTGAGTGGTCCTTTTTAACTTCCCAGAACAGGAACACACACAAACTCAAAAATTGTAGGTGAACCCTTTCTAAACTGTTCTCTAATTGGTTAGGAATAGTGTTTGAAAAACTCAAGTAATTTTCCCCATTATTATAATGAATAGCATAAACTGTAATTTTTCACAGTAATTAACTTGTGTCAGCACCATTATTTTTCATTAATTATAAAGGGAAAAAAGAAGAAAAGAGCATCCACAGAAACAGATGTGTGAAATTGTCTCTGAGGTTCTGTCCTACACTTCCTCCTTTCACAAATTGCCCTGAACAGGGGACTACAGTACACTGGTGTACAGATGGTATTAGCTTACCAGGGCAATAAAGGAAAAAGAGAAGTTAATAAGCCTGCTGTGAGCATAGGCTATTGTTTCAATAGGAACAGATCTTTCTAATACCAGTAATAAATGGCAAATGCCAAATAAAACATATAAGGTAATTGTTAAAAACTAGAAAAAAATCATTGTGACAGAAATCCCTCCTTAACATCTGGGTTACTAACTTATCAACTGCAGTGATTCATCTAACAACTGTGGCAAGGAAGGTCATAAAATGACCTAAAGCTCACCTAACAAATATCTCATTTAACAACATAATTTTTGGGTTCAACTGTGGTCATAACTCAAGGAT
>JANHFR010005256.1:19059-30553 GCA_032468015.1 Mimophis mahfalensis | reverse complement strand
GGTTGGGGGTCACCACAACATCAGGAACTGTATTAAAGGGTCGCGGCATTAGGAAGGTTGAGAACCACTGCTTTAGACCTTATGAGTTTACAGAGCTTCACTGAATATGGAGTTCAATTTCGACACACTAGACATTCATGGCCATATTTATGTGTGTAAAGTCAGACAATTAGTAGGATTGTGGGTGTTCTTCTGAAAATCTCTTCAATAAAAAAACAAACAAACAAACAAATAAACACAAAGGTGCCATATACTCTCATTGCTACATCGAAGACTACCCATGTAAACTAAACATGCAGACCTGCCTGCACACAAGACACTTCTGGGTTTGCTGCAGAAAGTTTGGAGCAGAAAACTGGAGACTAATTTTGTGTATTTCCCTAATTATGCATCGAAATGGAGTTCACCTCTATAAAATGCTTATGTCACTCCCAACAATAGTTTTGTTGATGCCCGTTATAAGAAATGTTCATTATCTGTAAGCACGCTTTATTTCTCTCTGACCACTCTTTTATTATTCTTCCTCCTAATATAAATATCTACATGCTAATTCTCTTTCAGAACAACTTAAGGTGTCTTGAAATTCAATTTTGCTTTTATTACTACAAGCACAGAAATTATATTTTTCACTATCTTGAAAATAAATGCATAAAAAAAGAATAATAGAGCCAACTTGAACAAAATAGATCAGATTAGGCATTGTACAGAGCTTTCATTCTGATATTAAGGAATAGAATAGAAGGATTTTTACTATGGTTACCAACCAAACAGCAAACAGAAACACATTAAAAATAAAAGTAAAAGCAGAACAAGATAAACTGGATATGTATCAATCCAAAGTATAACCTTTGGCTGATATCTCAAAATTAGCTTTTAAAATATATGCACTTCTAAATTGTCAAGCAAATCAATATTCATACAATAATACTCTATGAAGAGTTTACTTAACATGATAAAAAGAGCAGAAGGAAAGAAAGAATAAAATCGTGCTTTAACAAGAAATGTGAACTAGTATTCATCTGCCCCCCATAATGATTGTTGCAATTTCTCAATTACTGCTTGAAGTTAGCCTAATTCTGCTTTTATCTTTTCAAATATGAGAAATTTAATGCCAGCTAGATTTTTTCTGTGATGTTTTATATCCAAAGATATTTTCTTCCTTTCTGAATTATCTATTTATATAGAGCTGATATTTTCTGTTGGACATCTTCTGCCTTGTACCTCACACTTGAATGATGGGGTCATCTTTGGTTGTTTTGAAGATTTTCTTCCAGAAATGATAAAGACTGCATTCTATCAATAAGGCTACAAGTCAATAGGAAATTAAATTCCCTAATTTTTGCAATCTAGGTTGATACCAGGCCCAGGCAGAATTTTTCCAAGCAGAAAAATTCACAATTTTTTAACTAATAATAATATATTTAACTGAAATCGTATCAAATATAGGATTTAGGGGAAATAATACAATGTTAGAAGGTGCTTCCCTTTATCATTTTAAGAACTGGTAGTGTATACATCTGTAGAAAATAGGCAGGGTTTAAACATGAGCTTGATTTATTGTGCTGTTTGATGTGTCTGTTTGTGTCTCTTTCCTGTTTTACTTGGGGAAAAAGTTATGGGTTAACAGCATAGATAATTGGAAGGGCAAACTGTTACTTGAAGGGATGCTTTAAATATAATTTTGCTATTACATTTTCTAGTGGGCATATCTAATAATTTTGAACTTTATCACTTTCATACTTCTTGCAAATAAGTGCAATGATTAGTTATTTAATATACTTACAACTGATGCTTAAATGAAGATTGTAGATAGTATGGCTGTCCAAGTTTTGGAATTAAATTCCAAAACGTACTTTGGAGTGTGCAGGCTACAAACATAGCACCAATCTACAACTTTTAAAAGCAGCTATGTCTTTATCTGGAGAGACAGTTTAGTGTGGTGATTAAGGCATCAGGCTAGAAATTGTGCGTTCTAGTCCACCTGAGCTACAAAGTCATCTGTGTGACCTGGGACCAGGTTTGTCTCAGCCCTGTGAAGCAGGCAATGGCAAACCACTTCTAAAAAGCCTTGCCAAGAGACTTGTCCAGGCAGTCTCTAAGAATCAGACTCAGTTGAAAAAAAAGTCTTTATATAGAATCATGCAATAGATAGCAATAGCACTTAGATTTATATACCACTTCATAGTGCTTTACAGCCCTCTCTAAGCAGTTCAGAGTCAGCATATTACCTCCAACAATCTGGGGTCTCATTTTACTGACCTTGGAAAGATGGAAGGCTGAGTCATCTTGAGCCAGTTAGAATCGAACTCCTGGCAGTGAGCAGTGAGTTAGCCTGCAATACTACATTCTAACCACTGAGTCACCATGTTTACATGAAGTGGGTAGCCATGTAATTATAGCAATAGCACATAGACTTATATATCACTTCATAGTGCTTTACAGCTTTCTCTAAGCAGTTTACAGAATTGGAGTATTGCCTGCACAAAAATCTTGGCCCTCATTTACTGACCTCAGAAGGATGGAAGGCTGAGTCAACCTTGAGCCAGTGAGACTTGAACTGCCAAACCTGGCAGTCAGCAGAATTAGCCTGCAATACTGCATTCTAACCACTGGCCCACTGCAGGTCTTATTTATGAAAAGATGCAGCAGCTGTTTTAAATAATTGGTATTGTTATAATGATGTTCCCTTTAGCTCTGAACCATTGTTTTGGCATTAAATATGAAGAATTACACAAATTAGCTAGTTTATCTTTTCTGGGTTCAAGGATAACGATAGACAGTTTACTGGAGAAATGAAGACGGGAAGAAGAGAGGAAGAGAATTTTGTTCCATTTTATGACCTTTCTTGCTACAGTTGTTAAGTGAATCACTACAGCTGTTAAATTAGTAACATGATTGTTAAGTGAATCTGGCTTCCCCATTGACTTTGCATGTCAGAAAGTCACAAAAGGTCATCAATGAACCCAGGACATTGCAGCTGTCTATTGCCCAGCACCCAAATTTTGATCATGTAACTACAGGGATGCTGTAACCGTCATAAGTATGAAAAATGGTCATAAATTACTTTTTTCAGTGCCATTGTAACTTCGAATGGTCACTTAATGTGGACTACCTTGAGGACGACCTGTAATAGAATAGGAACTTTTCTTGTCTAATTTCCCCTATGGGAAATGTTTTGGGAATGTTTTCTGGAACAATGAACCAGCAAGCATCAAAACACTATCCATTCTCCGGAAAGCCTTCATAATTTTATTATTATATACAGTCACTACACTTTCACTTGGTTTTACTTAATAAAACACAGTGACTGAACCTGATAATGTCGTATCAAAAATGCAACGAACACCTTTATAGTATCTTTGTACATATAAAGCAGTGTGTGGCGAGTGGGCGGGCGGTGTGTGTGTGTCTGTGTGTATATACTCTTTAATGGCTGGACCAATCTCTACCAAACTTGCCATGTAGGTAGCTTACCCTCTGGAGAAAAACACTGTGGGGGTATGAATGCTCTATGGGGGGTGTCTTTGCCCCCTAAAAATCCTGCTGAAGTGCTGACCCCCAGGACTTCCCTCATGCCTGGCTTAAGCTCTTTCCTTAAGGATGCCACAAGGGGTGCCAGAGAGCAGCATCAGCCTGTGCCAATATGGAGGCCTTGTGAAAGGTGAGGGCCAAGCAGGGAAGGAGGCAGCAGCAGATGATATGGAGGCCTAGGCTGGGGCGAGGTGAGGACTTTTAAAACCTTAGAGAGGCAGCTGGCTACAGGATGACTATACCCAGGCAAAGCCAAGTAATCAGCTAGTAATAAAATATAGGAACTGTAGGAAGGAATCATTTCACATCATTTTGTATTGAAGTGAAGCCTCCACCTAGAGAATTATGTCCAGGTTTAGGCATCACAATTTAAAAAAAAAAATTCCAATCAACTGGAATATGTTCAGAGAAAGACAACAGAAATGGCTAAATGAAAACAATAGCTGAAAAAGATGAGCAGGTAAGATTACAGGAGGATGAATGTGATAGCATTTTTTCAAATACCTGAAAGAACTTCATAGGAAGACCAAGTCCTGTTCTCCATCACCCCTGAGTGCAGGACACAGGATAATGGATTCATGTTCTAAGAAGGCAGATTCTGGTTAAGTGTTAGAAAAAAACTTCCAAATACTAGGATCAGTTGGATAGCAGAACCCGCAACATAATATTCTCCCCATTCACCTGGCTACGTTCAAACACAATAGTTACCTTCATATATGCTTTTATTTATATTTGGATTTTACATAAAATAGGAGGTTGGATGCAATGGCTAAATGGTAACTTCTAACTATTGTTTCTGTGAACCTGAACTTCAATATCTGAATTTGCTTAATTTTTTTTGGCCTTTGTTCTATTCCTTTTTATTTGTTTCATGCTCTTTATTAATTGTAAGATTGTAAGTCATAATTATATAATATAAACTGCCTTCCACATTTGGTATAATAGTTCTATATAAATGTAGAAAGTAATTATATATTCTATAGAATACTCCATGAAAAAAAAAATAGAATCAAGATTGTTATTAATCTATCAAATTGACTGGAAAGTAAAGGCAGATGTTCCTGGCAATTTGCATAAAAATAACAGATTGCTGTATTACACAAAGGATTGATATCAGCATTTATTATGCTTCACTATGAAAATGTCAGTCCAAAAAAGCAAAATATGCAGATATCCTTCATGTGTTATTATCAGAATACTTGTTTTCTAGAGAAAAACATATGCCTAGTTACTATTATTATGGCTCAGTCTTTGTTCATTATTGTTAATATGTTTTCCATAAACCTAATTGATTCTATGTTAGCAATTTGAAAGCAAAGTGTGGGCTAATAAAAATATTAATGATTTCACATTAAAACTAAACTACATATAATTAGCAATTGTGAATGGAACAATTAGTTTTCCCAAACATACTAATATTGAGAATTTTTTAAATGAGTTGGTGGGGCTACCTTGTTGATTGCAACTATTCTTTAATACTCAAGTTTTGTGGTTTCTGCAAACTTCTTTATTTTAACTTAATTTGTAAAAAAGAAGCTACCTAATATAACTTTTGTTACAACTAGAGAAATGAAAAGTCAAAACATAAAGAGATAGCCTTTACTATTAGTATTCCATGGCAACCAGCAAGAAAAACAGGTCAAGACCATATTGTAGAGATTATTTTATTTATCTATTTTGCTAGAATTTGGGAAGTCCCTGTTTCCCCTGTTGAGAAAACATAGAGCAAAACAGAAACGTCTATGTTGCCAGATATGATAGGCAGTACATTTTAATCAGCCATAATTAAGCAACCATTAAGCAACCATAAGGCAGACCCTATTTCGCTAAAGCAAAATCTAAATAAAACAGTAGGACTACGATTCTAAACAACGGGTGTGTGCGTTTGTGAGGAATGTACACCTGAAAAGGAAAATATGCAGGCACGGTATTTAGAATACATCCGAAACGTGCTTTTTAAGGAGGCAACTGCACCTTCTGGTTTTTCTTTGAAGACATGTCGCTTCTCATCCAAGAAGCTTCCTCAACTCTGACCGGATACACCTTGCATTCCCCACCATCCAGTCAGAGCTGAAGAAGTTTCTTGGATGAGAAGCGACACGTCTTCAAAGAAAATCCAGAAAATCCAGTTGCCTCTTGAAAAAATAACCCTTTGGGACAACCATGACCTGGACGATAGACAATCTCCCAAGATATTTGACATACGTTTTGTGTATGGAAGCGTCGAGAATGCTGACAATTTGATCACTCACGAACCGCCTATAAGGGCATTTTGCCCCTTAAGGATCGGAGGGGAAGGGAGCTTTTTTAAGCAGAGAATAATAAGTATCAGGTTGGGATTTTGGGAAGAGGTTCGCGAGGGCAACGCGATGGCAGGGTGCGTCAGTTATCGCAAAAGAAAGCGGGGCAAACCGCCAGGTTCTGCACCCAGCGAGAGGCCACGCGCAACACCTCACTTTTGCAGAAATGCCGGCGCATGCGCAGATTCCACCCCCACCACCCACCCGGTCTCGGCTACTCACGAGAGGCCGCCGGCTAAGCGGTCCTCGGGTCAGACAGAGGGGTCGGTCGAGGCTTCGGTTTTCCGCTGTGCGGAAGCGGTGGGATGTGGACTTTGCTGGCCTTGATTGGGTTGTGGCCAATACAGTGGGTTGAAACTTGGGAAGATGAAGGTAAAAACAGCCTGAAAGTGTAACTTGTGTGTTCTGTGGATGTCTGTATAAGGAGCAACCGGCTGGGTCTGTGTCCCTTTCCGAAAAGGAAGCCTTGCTCGAGAGAGCAAAATCTACTTATGAGAAAACAGGAGTACCGTAATTAGTATTTGAAGGACTAAGTCAGATATTGACTGGAATCCCAGTAACACTCCCCCCCCCCCCAAAAAAAAATCTATAAATGTTTACATGGCAATATTCAATACAATTTTACTTAGGGGGAAATAGGTCAACAAAAAATCTCTTTAACATAGCTTCAAAATTTAAATGTATGAAAATAATAGGTTCTTACTTTTTGTCAGTAGATTATTGATGTGTCATCTGGTCGTTTTTGACTCCTATTTATGTGTCTGCGTAAATTTTCTCCATGACATACAAATACGCTTTTTAAAAAGTGAAAAAATACAATAGGGAAAATAACAGAATAAAATATATACATCATTAGAGCAATTAACAGTTACAATCCTATTTACATATTTACTTAATGTAAATTATATCCAAGCATGTATATTTTAGTTTCTAATCCATTTATATAAACGAAGTACCATTTTAAGCACTTTTCATATGTAGCTTGCTTTGAAAATGTATTTACATTGTAATTAATGTAAACACAAAACTTTGTATTTTGTTTCTTTTTTTGGTTATTTTTAAAGAATAAACAAAAGTTTTTCTCTGTGATGAATCTACCCCTAACCTGGTCTTTCCAGTCTTTCAAAAGTGTACTCATTGCCACTGAAACTGAGTTGTCAGTAGAAATCATATGTTTTTTAAAAATGCATCCCACATATATTTGAAAATGGATATACTGTGTGGACTATAGTGGCCAGTTTTCAGCAACAATGGTAAAAGGGGCCTTTAAAAATAGAAGAAAGGGAATTGAGCAGCCATAAGGCAGTTCTAGAGAGCAGCTTGCCCTCTACTTTTGTCCAGGTACAATAAATGGTCTCTTACACCTCTCTGTAACTGCTTCTAACATTTTAAAATGCTACAATGTATTGTGATGATATTCACCTGCACATATTTGAAAATCTCAGGAGAAATTCTGACTAAATACATCAGTACAATCAGTGTCTATGAATACAGGATTGGATACAAGTCTGACTTCTGCAGTGGTAAATGTGCTACAGTGTTAATGAGGAAGAAAATATTGAAGCATGTTCAAACATTTTCCAGACAAAATCAAAGGAACAAGATGAACGCAGTTATGTATAGAAAAGGCACATAGGCGTCTTGTCTCTGCCTATTCTGTACACATATTCCTGGATCCAGCATAAGGGAAACGATGGGAACTCCATGGTCACTATTTTCAAACTTGCAATCTTCATCAATATGAATCAAGATACCTCTAGTATTAAATATTGACATGTGTTCAAGGAACCTTAGTATACTTATTCCCCACTGAGCTTCGCATAAAAAATAATCATGGCTAAATTAAATTACATGGGTTTTAGATGCAATTTTATTTATTATTTGAATTTCTAGGGCCGGCTATCTCATCATTGATTTGGGCTAGCATGAAAAAAAAAAGATCTAATATATTATGTTTAAAAACAGGACAAGATATAGTTATAACGGGGTATAAACATAAATATAAGTTTACAAAATCTGTTCCACTCTGTATATATACCCTGTCCTAGATCAAAATATTTGGAAAAAGCCAGGTCCTCAAGCTTGTGAACAAAAGTTTAATGTTTAAAATTCTGGAGGAATGCTGTTGCAGTGGTAGTTGCTGGATCACAGAGAGGTCCCATGAGATGGTATTTTGTGATTGGACCGTTCAGATATTGCCAACTGTCAAGAGCTTACAAAGTAAGCTCTTACAAAGTAGGAATAAAGAAAGTAACTAGGATGTATGTCGTATACTGTTAAGCTTAGTAGGAGATAACCAGCACATTTCATTGGAAATCTAGTGATAATATATGCAACTCATGCAACAGCTGTGTTAAATTGACATTCAAGTAAACCTCAACATCTATGATTGAATGGAGCCTACCCATTATGATTATATGTTGTAATGGTCATAAAACAGACCAGTCACATATCCAACTTGATTTTACAATTTTTTTGTGGCAGTCATTAAGCAAGTACCACAGTTGTTAAGTGAACCAATGGCTTGCTATGGGCACTGTTTTGCTAAAAAAAAAAAAGTGGAAGTGCTGATTTTCAGCAGAACCATTATGTAAAAAGTTTTCACTTCCCCACGGGATGCTACAAGCAGCCATAAATGCAGCCATGTTGCTAAGCAACTGAAGTTCAGTCACAGGACCATGGAGGGGATCCAACCTCTGAAACTTCAGGTTGTAATCCTTTTTCAGGTTGTCATAACTTCAAACAATTGCTAAGTGACCAATTGTAAGTAGAGGACCCCTGAGAAATGCTCTTACTGCTGCCTTATAGACCATCTTCAGCTTTCAAAAGGTCTTCAAGGGGAGCCCCATATGCAACTTATTGCAGTATCTTAGTTCACATACAAGGTGATCAAGGCATGAGTGACATGAGAAATGCTGTTCAGTCCAAGAAAGGGCACGATTGCAATATAAAATGAAATGTGACACAATTATTCCATTGCATTATTTACAAGTAGGAAGCTATCTCCTATCCATTGGGTCAGTATTGACTCCTGGCAATGTCCTTATTAGTCCCTTGCAGTTTTCTTGGCAAGGTTTGAGAAATGGTTTGTCATTGCTTGCTTCCTGGGTCTAAGAGAGAATGAAGAATCCACAGTCTTTCAGCTAGCTTTGGGCTCAGGTGCCACTAGAAATTTTGGTCTCCCAGTTTCTATCTGATGCTTGAACACAAACTGGCTCTCTTTAAAACCATTTAGGATCAAGAAAATCAAATGCCAAGGCATTCTAGTCTCATTGAATTTTAAAGAATGCTAGTTTTCTTCCATTTCTGCAATACTTTTAAAAGATATAGTTCTGTGTTTTGTTGTTGTCTCAATTATGTTTTGCCAAAAGGTATGTAAATTCAGAGGCAAACTACAATTACAAAGTGTTAAACACATTATTTTTAATTAATTTTCTTCTTGTCTGAATTGCTAACTAAAAATCTGGTTAGAGGAGTTAAACATTTGGTGTTTCAGCAAAATAAAGATTGTAGAAAGGCAAGAGATTTTCACTTTAGTTAAAATATTATAATTATACAATTTCCTCTATCTTTATTTTCTCACTTAAAGCCAGATTTAGACTGACATGTCCAGTTTTCTCATGCTGGCACTATTGGAATGGGACTTGTTATTGTCTAGAAGAAAATCTGGAGGCGACTTGGACTGAAGCATTGAAGTTTTGCAAGAGATATACATCTACAGAGTTAGTGACCCTTAACAGTGTTCAGGAAAAAGTAAGTTGAAAAAATATTTATGTGCCACTCTATAATAATGGTTTGTTTATTTTATTTTATTTTTAATTTTTTTATTACATTTGTTTGCCACCCATCTCACTTTTAACAGAACTTATATGTCTGGCTTTGTCAGAGTCGACTGGGTGGTTTCATCTTTTCATCTGCTGATCTTCCTAGTACTTTTCTTTCCCTACTTCTGGGCTGTTGCTAGACATTGCTGTCCTTGAATTCAAGTGTGGTGTATCCATCTCATCCTTAGAGTATTGCAGGCAAGTAGGCTGGCTAGATATACTCTGCTTGAATTCCTGGGTAGCCATAAGGGAAAGTAAGCACAGCATGGTGCAATGAGGGGAGAGGAGATGGTTGCTCATACCATTCTTGAATTCAAGGACGGCATGAGAATGCAACAGCTGTACCAAATCTACTGAGTTTTCACTTTCTGATGTTGCCAATACCTCACTTTCCATACCTCAACCCAAATGCTCAAGGCACTTTTTCTGATAGCCTTGATTTCGTGCCCTTGCGTTTCTGTTTCTAATACATTTCTATCTAGGACTTAGGTGTTTTGGTCCAAACATAGGCTGTTCTGCTTCAGGCATGGTATATTTTGGACTTCTATACTAAAGATATTTATTTAGTCTTTATTTCATTAACAGTGTCTTATATATGCATGCAAAATGACAATGGTTTGTTTTTGGAGGGATTTTTCTGAGGCTTTGATATATCTTCATCACTATTTGAAATACATTGGTGACAGTAGCTGGGATCAAAATGCTCCTAAAAGGGCTGTACCGCTACTCTGATCCTGGGGGTCCTTGTTTTACAATATAACTATGGGAAATAAAACAGGAGAAGAAACCCATAGGCTAGATTGTCACTGGAGAAAGAAGACTACATTATGATGACATGTATGACAAAACACAATTGTTTTTTCACTCTTTATGCATTTATGGAGTGATATAAATCACCAGAGAAACATCCCAATGACTGATTTAAAGGATTATACTAGGCACTTGTCTGATAAAATTACTCAGATCTGCTCCAAGTTGCACTCCAGCTGGATAAATTGTATTGAACCAAGGTCTTGGCTTGTGATCTGGAAGGATTTTTCATGTTATGCATCTCCAGTATATGGATATGGTTCTTAGAATAGTTAGTACATCTATTGACAGCTTAGATCCATATCCCATGTCTGAGTCGGACGTGTGGCTCTATCCATATAGTGATGAATTCACCTCTGAGTAGTAGTTCTCCCTGTCTTGAAAGACTTCTCTATAAAGTTGCTGGTTTTTGATAGTTATGAGGTACTGTTATGAATGTTCAGAATGAGGAAAAAGATGAAATACTTCCAGGTCTCATGTTTGCATATTCTGAACTTTAAAAATTGAGAACCATCAATGTATAGCAACAGGGAGTCTGAATGCCATTATCAGAGGGAGGGGAAACTATAAACTCTTATTTTCCCCAGCTCTCCAAATTTGAAGATCAGGTTTAATAATGGCATTTATGCCGTACAAAATTTCTGTCCTATGAAATCATACATGCACCTAACTTGGATGGTTATATAACACAGGAACTGGTAAGGCTATGGTAGTGTGGCCTAAATAATATAGCTAATATTGCAATCTTAAAATACAGGCTGGGATTATATATCACGGTAAATTAAAATACAGTTGGCTAGTTTATGGAACACTATGTTGGTAAACCCAATGAATATGCTTACTTTATCATTGTTATACAGCTCAATGGAATAGTTAATTCCAGTTACCATTTTTCATCAGACCTCTCATGAGCTCAGATTTAGATTCTTTGAGCAATAATATTATTTCATTGAAATACTGGAAGTATTCTAATTAGCAAGTTCAAATATATCCAGTTTATGTGCAAGTACAAATTAATATGCAAGCTCC
>JANHFR010005255.1:37294-48969 GCA_032468015.1 Mimophis mahfalensis | reverse complement strand
GTCATGCTGGCCACATGACCATGGAGACGTCTTCGGACAGCGCTGGCTCTTCAGCTTGGAAACGGAGATGAGCACCGTCCCCTAGAGTCGGGAATGTCTAGCACATATGTGCAAAGGGAACCTTTACCTTTACCTTTAGTAAAGAAGATAAGGAGGATAGCAGTAGCACTTAGACTTATATACCGCTTCACAGTGTTTTACAGCCCTCTCTAAGCGGTTTACAGAGTCAACATATTGCCCCCAAACAATCTGGGTCCTCGTTTTAGCCACCTCAGAAGGATAATAATACTACAGCCATACAACATGGGTAAATATACTTGGACATAAGATAGTACTGTGAGAGTTAGGCGTTCAGCAGGATGATGGCATGGGGGGGGGAAGCTATCTTTGGGTCTTGTTGTTTTGGCATGCAATGTCCTATATGTCGTCCCGAGGGGAGGAATTGAAAAAAATTATGTCCAGGATGTGAGGGGTCTGTAGATATTTTCTCAGCCCTCTTTCTGACCTGCGTAGTATCCAGCTCTTCAGTCGAAGGCAGGCTGGTTGCAGTTGTTTTCCCTGAAGTCCTAACTATCCATGGAGTCTGTACCCGTCCTGTTTGGTTGCTATGCCAAAACGGGCAGTTACAGAAGTACGAATGACAGGCTCAAAATTTCCTTTGCAAAACTGGATCAGCAGTTCCAGGGACAGTCTGACCTTCCTGAGGGGATGCAGGAGGAAACTTTTGTGTTGTGCCTTTTTAAATGGTGGTTCTAATCCTGGCCCACAGAAGCATGTTTAATTAATGCACCTAACAGGCAGCGGAAAAGTGTTTGCTTTAGCCGAGACAAACTGTTTTGCCTTGTTAAACCTCAAATCCCAAATGAGCAACTGATACAAGCTAAAGGTCTTGGCTACCTCAGGTTAATTCTAGCACTTTACACCTCGACAATCTTGACTTTTGTACCCTTCCTTGTCTTGTTCATTAAGATTTCCTCCGTGATATTTCAGTGGCCCGTGGGATGTTGACTGTTACTTTGGCCCAGGATGGCCTGACGCTGGTCTTCATACACTGCTTACAAATTCTTGTAAGCCAGGCTTACAAATTCTGATTCCAGGAAGGATACCCCCAATAGCTCCCATAGCTAAGATGAGGGAGAATAATTGTCCCAGATTATCCAGGGATCCTCATAGCAGAATGGAAATCTTCATATTATTTCCCCTGATTTAGCATTCTGACCAAGATGCCACTCGGGGGTGTGAGAAGGATTGAAAGGGGGGCCCACTTTGTCAGTGGAAATAAAAAGAGAAACAAAAGGCAGAGTGTGATCTATCAATCCCCCTCGTGATCTGGAGGGGAAAAGAACGATGAAAATTGTGAAACAACAAATGCCCCCAGTTGTGTATTGGGGTGTGGGTGTGAAATGGCAAAGCAGTTTGTCTGTGGTCTCTCCAGCTTACAGCCTCAAACAACGTCAGCAACATCACCGTGTGCTACAACATCACTGTGGAGGAGATGAACAGGATGAAGGACCTGAAGGTCTCCGAGATCTCGACCCACATCCCTCAGAACAGCAGCGTGGAACTGTCAGCAACCGTAACTGTGGATTCGGCTATCGATGCCAGATTCCTGTGAGTTTTTCCACTGACTCTCCAGCAGACCGAGGGGGGGGGGAGATCTACCCTTCCCCAGCATTCAGGCCAACGAGGGGTCCAGAAAGACCAGTAGAAATGCCCTTGGAGAGATGCCCCAAGGGCTTTTTCAAGAAGCAACTGGACTTTCACGTTTCTCTCTGAAGATGTTTTGCTTCTCATCCAAGAAAGTTCTTAGCTCTGACTGGATGGTGGGGAATGGATTTATATTCCTTGCAGACAGCTGGTCCTTTGAATTATTTTAGAGAGTCATTGAGGCCACTTGTAGGCTTGTCTCTGAGAAGTGCAAATGGGTGAGGAGCCTTCTTGGAACTGCTGAAAGGACTGTGTTGTAGACTGGAGTTAGATGATGTTGTATCCCTCCTCCTCTGTTGAGGGAGGGCTGTTCAATTTTGACATAGATGGCCTCTTTGATCCCGCTTTCAAACCAGTGGTCCTCTCTGTCCAAAATGTGGACTTTGCTGTCTTCAAAAGAGCAGCCTTTGTCTTTTAAATGCAGATGGATGCTGAATCTAGTCCTGATGGCTTGCTGTGCCGTGTGTTTACTGACAGCCAGGACCTGGATGACTGAGAATCTCCATAGACCTTTGAGAGATGCAGCCTTTTAAAACTGTGCAGGGAAAAAATCATTTTGTGCCTTTTATTTTTACACATCTTTTATACACCTTTTACACACATTCCAGTCGAGAGAACTTCCCTGAGGATGGGCTTCAGTCTTTTCTACCTTGGCGAAGAAAAAGGACACTGAACTCAGAGTTAACAACTGACCCTTTGCTCTTCTACTGACCTTCTCATTTTCTGACTCCCCAGGTGGGACTTTGGTGATGGTGACCAAGCCATTTTGGAGTTTCATCCACCCTACAATGAATCCTTCCTGAAGCCAGATCCCAAGATACACCAGGTGCAAATCGGGCACAATCTATCCCATGTCTACCAAGATCCGGGTGAGAAATTCTCTGGATATGTGAAATCAAAATTAAGTAAGACCCACATTTCCAACAGCCTCCATATCTCTTCAGTAAATCATGATTAAGTAAACTATGCACAGGTATTTGGGGAGAGGGGACCAGTTCAAAGAAATGGAAGGGTCAGGATGAAATCTGCGTTGGAGTTAACTTAAAATCTCCTAATACAGAGGTCCCCAACGCCCGGGTCACAGTGCCTACTGGGCCATGGCCCATTCAGAACTGGGCCATGGAAGCAGCGGGCAAGCCCCGTGTGTCTGCAGCTCCACTTGTGCTCTCAGTGAGTGGCGAGCACATTCATGCAGCTCTGTGTGAGTGGCAGGAATGCGGCACCCGCCACTCACATGGAACCATCCCTTCTCTCTACACACTGGTCTACAAAGCTGTAAAGGTTGGAGACAATTATTCTAACAGGATTACTCCCACAATTATTAATAACTACAGTGGAACCTCCGTTCACCACCACAGTTGGTTCCATAGCTTTGGTTGTGAGCCGAGTTGGCTGTGAACCGAAACAAATTTTCTCATTGGGTTGTATGGAAATATGATCGATCCATTCCAGACCCTGATGATCTCTATTGGGTTTTTTTTTCAAGATTTTGAAGCACACAAATACGGTACTGTAGTTAAATATGCCACAGAAAGCACATTGTGACAGTAAAATCCTTTCATACGAACACTGAGAAAACCATGAGCAGCCAAGAAAACAGTTCAGTCGGTCGATTCTGAGCACCAGAGAAGTTGCTGTTTGGTCCGCCTCCACGATGGAAGGACCCTCTCCTTCCGATGTTTTCTCTCTTGCAATTTCTTCGTCCTCAGGAAGTTTGGTTACGAACTGAAGATTTGTTTGTGAACCAAGTCAGACATTTAGCTGATTTTTTGGTTGTGAACCGAACTGGTTACGAACCAAGCTTCCACTGTATCTGTCCCATTTAAAGCTAAAAGTGAGGCAGAACCAAAGGCCCTCAGCTTCAGAAGCAGTTTAAGGCCACGGCTCTGCACCCTGAGCCTCTCCTCATGGCTTCCATTGGCTAATGTTTCTTTGTTTACTTTCTCTCCTTTCCTATTCTTCTCACCACCTCCACCAGCGGCAGCACCTTTCTCTTGTCCTTCCTTCTCTTCCATCCTATTGGGTGACTGTCCTGCCATCCTCAGGTAGCCCTTTTATAACTCTTGCAATGATTGTCATCATCTACATAATTCTGAACTGGCTAAATCGCAGCGTTTGGGATTTGGATAGGAGAAATTGGATTTAGAGAGAGGGCAAAGGGGAGCACATCCACTTGTTGGAATGTCCTTGGTTCCACAGGAAACTATTTTGCTTTGACTACAAACCCCCATCTAACTATATCCCCCTCCCTATCCCTTCTTCGCACTGTGGCAACCCTGAAGCTTCCAAAATGGCCCCTTCCAAAATGGCCCCAGTCAGGTTCACTTCAGAGTTGACAGTGTGGTGATCAAAGAGGGACAAGTGAATTGCAGCAGGCCTTGTCTTGCTCTAGGTTGGACCCTTCTCAAGTTAGTTCACTTGTCCTTCTCTTGAATTGTCATCCCATGGTGAATTGTCCCATGGCCTGTTGGCCTTGGCAAGTTGGCAGTGTCCAAGTAATCCCATTCCCGGCTGCAGTGGGTAGCGAGGGAATTATTGGTCATCCCAATTTGCCATTCATGAGGCAAAGAATCAGATCAGATCCTATAACAGGTCAGAACTTCCGGAGTGGGGGAATAAAACGGATTTCTTAGAAATCAGTAGGCCCTCCTTCTTTCTATCAGCACAAACCATCCATGTGTAACAAAGACCCTTTCCTTTGCAATGCCTCCTGGGGTCAAAGGGGAAGACCACCGCATCAAGCGGGCTTTGCTGACAGTTTATCAGGGTACCTGGTTTCCTCCTCAGGATGGTTGTGGCACTTCTGGCACACTTGAAAGGAGGAGAAATACATTGGTTAGGTTTGTCTGGCAGGCTATAGACAGTGTCTGTGTGTCTGTGTGTCTGTAGGTGTGCAATCTTGGCAATCATAAGACCTGTGGACCGACTCCCAGAATTCCCTTGTCAGCCATGCTGGTTGGGGAATTATGGGAGCTGAAATCCACAAGTTTTAGTTGCCAAGGTTAGACACTCTGCTGTAGATTGACTGACTGAAGTGAGATTGGGTAGTTTGTACTGAGGTCACAGGCCATCCCACGAAGCCACGGCCTGGTTTTCCTGCTTGAGCATGGTAGACTGTGTGAGTTCAGCAGTGTCGATTTTTAATCCTGACCTGGATTTCTGATCTTTTGGGAAAATGGGCAGTTCTGATCCTTTGTCCTTTAATTTTCCCCTGCAGGTGAATACAGCCTGACCATTGTAGTCTCCAATGAATTTGAGAACTTGACCTATTCAACCCCTGTCCACGTCTATGCTCACCTAACAGCAGTGACAATGCAAGTAGCCTCAGATGTTTTGGTCGTGGGCCGTCCTGTCACCTTTGAAGCTCAAGCCATGCCCTCTGGCTTCGGAGTCTCTTATACCTGGAATTTTGGGGATGGTTCAGAGGCATTTGTGGAAAGCCAAACCACTGTACTCCACACCTACAGTTCCAGAGGGACATACAAGGTCAGGGTGCAAGCCAACAACACCATCAGCACTGTGGAGACATGGCAGCATTATCAGGTCTTTGAAGAGATCAGTGGGTTGTGGGTGTCCTTGAATGAAACCATAGAGCTTTGCACACCAATTGAGATCAGCGCTTCTGTGGAAACAGGAGATAATATCACCTGGATATTTGACCTGGGCGATGGGACAATCGTGGAGACTCCTGTGGCATCCGTAAAGCATACTTATTTAAACGAGATGAACTACACAATAAATGTAACTGCGATGAATCCAGTCAATTCTCTTTCCCAAGCTGTGCCCGTCCAGATATTTGTGCTAATGGTGCTCAAGATTGAGCCTTCCTCCTGTATCCGAGAAGACCCTGAAGTACAGCTCACAGCTCATGTGTCAGGTAATCCCCAGAACTATGTTTTTGACTGGACATTTGGAAATGGCTCATCCAACATCACCGTGTATGGTGATCCAACAGTGATACACAACTTCACCACCAGTGGAATCTTCCCCCTGTCTTTGGTCCTTTCCAGCAAGGTCAACAAAGCACAATATTATACACATATTTGCGTGGAACCAGAGATCACCAACGTGACGCTTTCAGTAAGGCCAGAACTGGTGTGGCTCGGCAATGAGACCAAATTTCAAGTCACAGCCTTGCCACCTTACCGCTACCGTTACCTTTGGGACTTTGGGACAAATGACTCGGCCAGGTTTGGTGGAACTGAAGTGAGCTATACCTACAGAAGTCCAGGTGACTATATGGTCATGGTTACCGTCTGCAACAATGTCTCTTTCAACAATGTCTCTGCATTAGTGAAAGTCCAGGAGCCAGTTGGGGTGGCCAAGATTGAGTCAAACGGCTCAAAGGTTTTGGAGCTGAACCAAGTTTATCTCTTCTGGACCAATGTCACTGGGACCACAGTTAGGTATTTGTGGGACTTTGGGGATGGGACTTCCCAGTTGGGAAAATCCATCCCCCATTCTTATAACAAGAGCGGTACCCACACCATCAGTTTGACGTGCTGGAACGAGGTCAGCTTCCACAAGGCCAAGATGAACGTGACCGTGAAGAGGCGCCTGCAGGGTCTGAGCATCAACGCCAGCAGGACGGTGGTGCCTCTGAACGGTTCTGTGAGTTTCACAGCCAGCCTCCTGGCTGGCACTGCCATCCGGTACTCTTGGATCTTGTGCGACAGGTGCACTCCCATCCCGGGTCTTGCCACCATTTCCTACACTTTTCGCTCCGTTGGGACGTTCAATGTGATTGTGACGGCAGAGAATGAGATCGGGGGCCTGCAGAGCAGCATCTTCGTCTATGTCTTGCAGCAGATAGAAGGGCTACAGATCACAGGAGGGGACTTCCTGGACGACATTTACTTCCCCACCAATAAGACGCTGCAGCTGCAAGCAACTGTGAAGGATGGAACAAACATCTCTTACAGCTGGACTGTCCTGAAGGAAAGTCATCCTGTACAGACGTTTACCGGGAAGGTTTTCTCCTTAGTCATTCTGGAAGCAGGGCCCTTTGCTGTCCATCTGAAAGCCACCAACATGCTGGGAAGCTCGTCCATCAACAAGACGGTGGAGTTCATTGAGGAGGTGGGCACCTTAAAGCCTGCCGCCACCCCCAATCCTGCTGCAGTCAACGCATCTGTTAACATAAGCGCCAGGGCGGCAGCCGGAAGCGGGCTGCTGTACACTTGGCACTTTGAAGACGGCCTTTCTCTCTGCACAGCCTCCAGTACCATCACACACTCTTTCCCGAGTCCAGGTGCCCAAATCATTGCCGTGGTGGCAGGAAACAAGTTTGGTTCTGCCAATGCATCCCTCGTAGTATGCGTACAGGAACCAGTAGCGGGCCCAGAGATTAGGATCATAAGGCCAAACAGCAGTTTTGTAGAATCGGGCACGGTGGTGAACTTTGCTGGGGAGCTTGAAAGGGGATCTGACGTACTCTGGACGTGGAAGATGCAGGACAAAACCATCTCAGGCCAAAGGGTGGCTCTCAATTTTCCCATGGCAGGAATTTTCCCTGTCTGCTTAAATGCTTCTAATGAAGTCAGCTGGGATGTAGCTTGCCTCAATCTGACGGTGCAAGATGCAATCCAGGATCTGAAGCTCCGCGTAAGCAAGGATGTGCTGCAACCAGGGGAACTGGTCTCTTTTGAGGTTGAAATATCTTCTGGTTCCTCCGTGAGCTATCGGGTCACCATTGGGCGTAACCATTCCGAGATCCTCAGGGCTTCCAGCTTCACCTATAAGTTCAGCCAGGTTGGAGAGTACTTAGTGAGAGTAACTGCAGAGAATCAAGTCAGTGTGGCTTACACGGAGCATCTTATCATGGTGCTGGAGGCTGTGCGTGGCCTCCAGATCGCCGAGTGCTGTGAACGAGGAATGCCCGCTGCGGTGGAGAAACAGTTCACAGCTCAGATTGAGAGCGGCTCACAGGTGTCCTACTCCTGGCACTTCACCTTAGTAAAAGGGCAGCAACGTTTCCAGGTTCACTTAGAGGGCCAAAGTGTCTCTTATACCCCAGAAGCAGTGGGGCAGCTGGACATCCACCTGTGTGCATTTAACAGTCTGAGCAGCCTGAATGTAACGGTGGTGATCCAAGTCCAAGACTTCATCCTCCAGCTGTCCATCTCGCCCGTTGACTCCTTTGTCAACCGCACAACTTCGTTTGAAGCATCCGTGCTGCCCAGTGCCAGAGAAGTCCTGTTTTGGTGGCATTTTGGGGATGGCTCTCCAGCTGTGCAAACGAGCCTGCCATCCGTCAGCCACGTCTACCTGAGGCCTGGCGATTATGCAGTGGAGGTGAATGCCACCAACCTCATCAGCTTCTCCGTTGCCCACCGCACAGTCACGGTCCGAATCCTGGAGTGCGAAGAGCCAGAAGCAGAGCTTGCTTTACCTGCTCAGGTGTTTATGAAAAGATCCCAGAAGAATTATCTGGAGGCCCAGATTGATTTGCGAGGATGCACCAGGTACCAGACTGCCTACCTCTGGGAGATCTACAAAACCCCAAGCTGCCTACAGTTGGAGGCTTTTGCCAAAGTCCTGTTGGTCAACGTGGATATGAGCCGGCCGCAGTTGGTCATCCCCAAGCTTACCCTGGATCTCGGCAACTACTGCTTCAAATTCTTGGTCTCTTTTGGGGATACTCCTCTCTCCAAAAGCATTTTTGCCAATGTGACAGTTTTGCCCAATAAACTGGTGCCCATCATTGATGGAGGATCGTACCGTGTGTGGTCCAGCACCCAGGACTTGATCTTGGATGGCGAGAAATCCTATGACCCCAACTGGGAAGACTGGGAACAGACACCATTACATTATCACTGGACTTGCGTATCGTCTTCCAAAGTAAGTGAACCTGGGTGTTACCCTCTGAACTGAGCTCTAGATTAGTTGGGGATCCCTATTTTTAGGGTAGGGACTAAGGAGTAGGGACTCCCTATTTTGAGTTGGTTGTAAGTCACCTAGAGTGGCCTCTTGGTAAGGTGGTGGCAGGTCAATTAATGAAAGACACAGATAGATAAATAAATTTCTCCAGCAGTCAAATGCAGGTTGCCATCGATCGCTTTGAAATTTTAGGGCAGGGGATTGGCTAACCTGTAACCCCTCATGCTGCTGCTGTGACCTTGGCCAAAGATCGCAAAGCACGTGGCACCTCAAGCTTGCCGGTGGCTGACCCAAGAAGGCTAAGCAACACAAGGGTTGCCAATGGTCTTTGCTGCTCCCTCCCAGCCCGGCACAGGAAACCCAGCCTCTTCACGCCTCTGTATTTGGTTTCACAGACAAAACGCTCTTTCTGTTGAGGCGTTTCCGCTGATTTTCAGCTGGAATCCACCTACTAGTAATTTAAAACTTTTAGCCTTCCCCACCCCCTTAATACATTGGATATTTTGGAATTTTAATGTAGTTGTTTATTCATATTTAAATACCAGGATTCTCACTGAAAGATATAACTGTTAGCCCAGCGATCCATCTCACATCTGCATCATTGCCCTACTAGACAGGGTGAGCTGCTCTGTAATGCTCTGTTCATTTCCTAGGTAGAAAAGTTTCCATTCAGCCACCCAGAAAGCTTTTCTTAAGACCAAAAGAAAGCAAGCACTTTAATTTGCCCAGCTGCCTCTTCTGTTCAGTTGTGAGAGTTTTATTTCTGTGATTTTGCTATCCGGTTGTGAGCAACTGGGGTCATTCACAGCAGAGTAGAATCATAAAATCTAAGACAAAAGCAAAGGGAAGAAAATGGTTTAATTTTGTAGATGGGGAGGGGTTAAGAAAGGAGTGGGGATTTTTTTTAAGACAGCAAGAAAAGAGGAGCCTTAAAAACAGAGGACTACAGAAAGCTGCAAACCTGGCTGAGAATATTTGCTTGTGAATTAATTCAAGTGGTTTTTGAGCTAGATTGGCGCTCTTGGTTAGGAGTGACTTGATTTAGATCAGCCACTTCATCTGCCTCCATTTTTCTTGCTGAGTTAAAAGTTAAAACATAGTATTAAATTATAAAACCACAGAATTAAAAATTGGAAGATAGCCTTGAGATCGTGGAGCCCAACACCTGCAGATATCCTCACAATTAGCCTCATGAAACTTTTTCTGAGAAATTGAGTCTACCAATCCCTGTCCCACTGGTGAACAGTTCATAGCTCTAGGAATCTAGGACATTTTTCTAGTGCCCAACCCAGTTCAACTTCCTTTTCACATAAACCTCTTTTTTCATATCCTGCTGTTTTCTGGAACCCCTCTGAACATGACTCCTTCCAGATGTTTCAAAACAACTGTTGGATTTCCCCATCTTTAGCCCTAACATACCCATACCCATGGGTGCTGTATTCCAAGCTACTTACCATTTTGGTGGGTCTCCTCTGGACTCCTCTGGTCTATTTTACAAAAACATTTTAATTTAAATTTGTCTTCCCCAAATTTGTTAACCCAGATGGTTGCTTATAACCACTGTATTTTCATTTGGGGCTTGGGCTTCCTTCCTCAGGGCAGAGGGGAACCTAGAGAATCTCTAAGTTGTCCTTGATTTAGGGATAGTCTTTCTGTCCTTTTCATCTTCCCAACATTTGGAACTCGGCATCAAAGGTGCGTATGACAGAATTGTTTATTACACTTACTGCACTAATGGCAAATACTGCAATGAGCATAAGCCTTACCTTGGAAGTTTCGTCTACTCAGCTACATCTGCAGAAATATTAGAAATAGTTATAGTGGGGTAAGTTTGTGTTTTCTTCTGTGGGAAAACACAACGATGGAGCAGTTTGGTGGGTCCATGTTAAAGCTTACCTTGGATCTGGCCAATTGGGACACAGCTACCTCTCTCCAAGCCTTAAGAGTTACTCCTTCTTTGTCCTCCCCAGAATTCACCTGGTGCGCGCGGCCTCAACTTCAGTGCCACAGGAGGCCTGGTCACCATCCCTCAGGCCCTGCTGGAAGCAGAGGTGGAATACACGTTTGACCTCACCATCTCGAAACCAGGCATGGATTCGGAGTCTACAAATCAAACCGTATGTATGAACAAGTCCTTTTCTCCCTGCTTGTTCTGACCTCCATGCAAACCCTTTACTTTTTAAAAAACCTTTTATTGAGTTATAAAGTATTATAAAATACAAAATACAGAAGTAAATAAAAGAGCAGTGGGGGGGAGGAGAAAGGGGAAAGAAAAGAAAAAGGAGCATTGATTTCCGACTCTCTCTGTTGCAGTAGAATAAAGCATTAGCATCAAATCACAGCTTTTTGCTTTTCCATAATAATATGAACAAGCCATTTCTATAAGCATCTATCAATCTAATCGGTAAACCCCAAGTTTCATTCTTTTCCACATCAAGCACGAAGTTCAGAAGTGATTTCCATGTGGAAACAAAAGTATTTATGTTCTTTTCTTTAAACAAAGTAGTCAATTTTGCCATTTCAGCGAACTCCATCAACTTCTGCAACCATTTTTCCATGGTAGTTATCAAAGTTTCTTTCCATTTTGGCACATACAATAGTCTTGCTTCCATCAACATATATAGTAATCAAGTTCCATTTTTTTTTCTCCAGTTCTTTTTCCATTAGACCCAAAAAGAAAAGCTCTGATTTCATTTTTATCACCATTTTCAGAATGTTCTGTATTGAAGTATGAATCATACTCCATTTTTTTTTCTTTATCACATGGCCACCATAGATGATAAAAAAAAATCCCTTCTTTATTTTTACACTTCCAACATTCATTTGACATGAAAACACTTTTCGGGTTGCCAGAGCTAATGTTTCAAAGTAGCATAAAAAGAAAAGACAGACATATTCCTTGAGGAAGGTGGCGCACAGCCAAGCAAAGTGCCACCACTGGCATCATTTTCCTCAAGAATGCTTCTGGACTTCACGCAGACCCCAGTGGAACTTGTCCAAAAATACAGCATGTGGGTTTCTGCAAACCAGGGTCCAGTGGGGAGGGTGCCCATCTGCCTACAAAAAAGAAAAAAAAGAGGTGGTGAGAA
>JANHFR010005253.1:218620-233191 GCA_032468015.1 Mimophis mahfalensis | reverse complement strand
TACCTCGGAAGGATGGAAGGCTGAGTCAACCTTGAGCCTGGTGAGATTCGAACATGCCTAATTACAGGCAGCTGGCTGCTAGGCTAATTCCTTACAGCCTGCTCCACCAAGGTCTCCTTTGTCATTCTGTTATATGGGCTGAGTGATGGAGTGTTTCCCTTGTCCTTGGAGTCGGGTGGGACTAGAGAAAGAAGTTGGCCGTGTATTTACAGGAGTGGCCAGTCCAGTGAGTTCTCCCGTGACGTTGATTTATTAACTATGAAAGATCAGAGGGAAGTAATGTTGCACAGAGTATTCACAATTCTAGATACAGGGAAAATGGGCTACAAAAGGGTCTTTGTCTCTGAAAATACTATACTTCTATTTGTTCCCTGGAAATGTGGACCTTTGCAGAGCATATGATTTTGAAATATGCCCCCAAGGGATTTCTTACTCACGCTAAAAATGATGCAAGGCGGAGGAAACAAAATGGCAGGTCGAAGCTTGGTGGAGGGAAGATGGCAAGTCGCTTGAATAATAACTGACTTTTCCCTGCAGAATTCAAGCTGTGTCGGTTGATGTAATCACAGTCTTGGGTTGGCTTTGTTGTAGACCAGCTTTGCATGCTTAATTCTCTGGCATACTGTAGAAATGAGCTGGATCTCAAGTGTGGGCCTTAAGCAGGGCCGTGTCTCCGTTTGCAAAGACAGAGTCAGAGTGGCTGAGTTGGAAACCTTTCTATCGGGTTGCATTTATGTTTTACCAACAAAGACATAAAGGGAGACCAGTATAGATTTATTTCAAGCTATTTAGCTCTCATCAGCTAGCCCTACCCTTCTGGGATTCGAACCTGGGCTACTTGCATATTAGGTAGAGTGTATTAACCTCTAAGCCATGGTCTCTCTTCCTTTTGTCAGCTATACCAGGGGAAAGATTAAATGTTTTTTTGTCAGGGCGGCCTGGTCTACCCAATTATGGGATGGAGCAGACTGCTGCTTCTTTTACCTTTCAGCCCCAATCCAGGAGCCTTCCCAGGCAGTGTCTTTTGCAACAAACTATTTTTGCGTTGAATTTATAAATCCATCTCATAATTGGGAAGACCAGGTTGCCCTGACAAAAAACACCTAATCTTTCTCTTGATATAACTGACAAAGCGAGGAATGCCCGTGGCTTAGAGGTTAATATATCTACCTAATATGCAAGTAGCCCAGGTTCGAATCCCAGAAGGGTAGGGCTGGCTGATGAGAGCTTAGTAGCTTGAAACAGATCTATACTGTAGATCTATACCCTTTATTTCTTTGTCGGTAAAGATAAATTCAACACAAAAATAGTTTGTCGTGAAAACGATTGCCTGCGAAGGCTCCTGGATTGGGGCTGAAAGGCGAAAACAGAAGCAGCCTGCTCCATCCCATAATTGGGTAGACCAGGTTGCCCTGACAAAATAGCGCTCTCTCTATAGTAGGGACATTAATCTCTGAATATTTTTAAGGCTGAGTGTACTCCTTTCCCGGGTTTAATTAAATTGAGAAGAGAATGAGAGAGGCGCCAATTTGGAGTTCTTCTCAAGAAGAACCCTTGAAGAGCCAAGAGGTGAGGGGTGGCCACTAGCTCTTCGCCTCGTCTGTCTTCCTCTGTCCCAGTCAGATGTTTTAGGAGTTGCTGCCAAGGAAGCAGGGCAGAGTTAGGACCCATCCTGTCCGGTCTTGACAGGTGGTGCCCTGGGTGGAGCGTTTTCTTCCAACGAGATGGCCAAGGCAAGAGGGAAGAGGCCTTTCGCATCTTGAGGCAATTGAGCCACCTTTTCTGAGAGATCTGGGAGACACCGAAACTACAGTTTAATGAAGAGGAGAAAGGGCTGCAGATCCTTGCTTGGCATCTGAGCAATTTACTCTCGCCCATATTAACCCCAAGGGTGTCTTCTTAATATTATTCTAAGGCAGTGATGGATGACACAAGCCGGCATTGTAGGCCTCGGCAACTGTTTTGCTTCTTTCCCTCGACAGTATCAGTACAGACATTGTCTAGGTGTTGTTATTTTCTTTTGAAAGGATGGGAAATAAAAAAAATTCTGGACCCGTTGACCAGGATAACTGCCCTGGCTAGAATTATGGAAGTAAAAATCATTTGAAGGCTCCAGGTTAGAGAAAACATGGCTGGAAGCTTCAGTTTTATTTTCTCTCGCATACAGAATTGGATTCAAGTTCCAGTAGTCTGATCAGATAAAAGTTTAGATATGAAAAAGATAACAAAAATCACCATATGTTATTTTAGCCATCTTATTTAATGAGTTGTATAGATGATATATGTGGCTGAGTATAAAACAAGTCATATTTCTGATATGTATGACCATATCACATACGCAACACAAATATTTAGTCTTAAAGCTGTGTCATTGGCAGGCAGCTTCTTGGGTGGGCGACCTCTGACCACTGTTTACTAGCAAAGACTTCTAACTTTCCTTCTCTATCTTTCCCATTGGGGTGGATGTCCCCCCCCCCCGCCCCAATCCTGGGGAAAATGCTTCAAATGCATGCTAAATTATTCAAAATTTAATGACGCCTTCTCAGGAACAAAGATGGAAAACACAATGACGTGTGTCCTCTATTTACCGCCTAAGACCAAGGGACCTCCCCTCTCCTTTGTGTGCACTGAACTTAGAGCACTACAAAAACAATAGTCCTTAAAAGACAGACTGAATGGCAAACTAACCCCCTTGCATCCCTGTTGCTCAAGGAGTAGGAAGCAAGTAGAAATGACTCTTATTGAAATGCAGTTTAAATCTTGATAAGGGGCCCCCGGTAAACAGAGAGTACAGAGACACTTGAGCTGGAAAACCCACGATCCCGGCAAATCTGGGAACTCTTTGTATTTCTCAGAATGCAAAATCACAACGTGGTGTCTCCCCCCCCCCCCCCCGCCCACCCTGTGCACTGACTTTTTAAGGATCAGGGGTGCCAGAGGGGATTGTTGTGCTCCTTTTGGGCTTGTTGGTTGCTTTGGAGGGTGAACGTGTTCAGCTGTCATCCCTGATTCTTACCCATTAACCAGTGTCAGGATTGCCACCTTGTGCTTTGAAACCCCAGCCTCGCCTTGAAATAGTAAATCAACCCAGAGTCACAAAGAGGAGTTACTTTCTTTGAGTTATGGGAAGGCTTAAATTTTGCATGTCAGGTAAACATGAGACATGAAGGGGTGGAAAAGGACCAGGTGGCAAATTTAAGAGGGGCTGCTCTCTTAAGAGAGGGTGGGTGTATTTATGCCAATTGCTCGTCAAATTTCAGAGTATATGCATTATACAAGGCTCCCCCCCCCCCAGTTATGCACATATATTGGTAGAACAGCTCCCTAAAGCAAGCAAATATTTAGGAAACGCAATATGCAAGATTGGAACTAAGAACCAAATGACGAAATACACAGATATGCAGAATTAAAAGTATCCATGTTGTCATAAGGATGTATTTTTTAAAAAACTTAAGAGTTTAATGGCATATGATGGTTATGTCTACTTGCCAATTTTCATGTCTCTCAAAGGTGGCTGTTGAGGGGGAAAAGGAACTGAGAAGGGCTGTTTTACCCTCCTGTTGTATTTATGACTTTCCTCTTGATCAAAGTTGGCCTTCGATCTGATCAAGCACCTTGCTTTTATCTCAACCACCAGGGATCTCCAAACTTGGAGACTTTAAGATCCCAGAATTCCGCAGCCAGCAGGGCTGCGTTCACACTTTAAGGTTCTACAGCGTGGTTGGCTGGAGAATTCTGGGAATTGAAGTCCACAAGTCTTAAAGTTGCCAGGCCTCTGCCATATGTCCTTCTTATTGAACAGATGCCTTTTTTTGTCTATTTGGAGGAAGGGACAGGATCAAAATTTAGATAAATTGAGAATTTTTTGTTGGTGGTATATTTTGAGTTGGCTGGAGTTCCAAATTGCGATGGAGATGTCTTGTTTTATTAATAAATTAAAGAAAAAATGCTGAATGAACAGGAAGTTTCTCTTGTTACTTGAAATCCCTGCAAGTAGTCGACTGTACTGTAAAATGTACAGAAATGGAGTGCCATAAGTCACCCAACATTTAAGGGTTTTTTTCCTATTGTTGTTATTTAGATGTCCTGCCTCTCTCACGTGGTGGAAGTTAACAGATAACCAAGTGGGAAGGGACCTTTGAGCTCTTCTAATCCAATCCCTAAACCATTTCTGACAAATGACTCTCCAGTCTCTTCTTTTTTCTTTTCCTTTTTCAGTCTAGTCTTTCTCGTCAACCTGCATCTCCATCATCACCTTACAAGGTTCCTGCTGCATTTCCATTTCTCCTCCATTCGAGGAGCTTCTGGACTTGACCAGCCCCCGTCTCCACCCGCCTGGTCCTCTCCCCCAGCAGCCTGCTGCTCTCTCTGCAGCCAACCCAAAGCGGCCTGTTCCTTCCCTGTGCTCACCCACTCCAGTCTCTTCTTGTTAGTGTCAGAGTCTCCAATGTTAGTGCACCCATAACTTCTGGAGGCAAGTCGTTCCGCTGATCAATTGTTCTCACTTTCAGGAAATTTCTCCTTAATCCTAGGTTGGATCTGCCTTTGAAAAGTTCCCAGGCACTTTGGAGAATAGCTTGACTCCCTTTTCTTCGTGCCAGCCCCTCCGATATTGGCCCCCTGCTCTCGTGTCACCCCTGCTCCTCGTTTCCATTCAACTAGAACTTCCAGAAGGTGTCTCCCACGGGGCCCTTGGTGGTTCCATCCAGAGTGTTCTGGCCTTACGGGGTCGCCCTCTCTGCCCAACACAAAGGGATCGACTTTGACAGAGGATCCCTTGTTGCCTTTTTCCACAGCCCCCAAAAGCTCCTGGTTTGTATGTGTGCGGAGCAGTGAGTCACTGGGGAGAGCGTTGATTGGCGAGGCTCGGAGCCATTCAGGCGAGAGAGAAAATAATCGACTGCTATGAGAATTGGCTCATGTTTCCTACGTGTCTTTTGGGAACAAGAGCTTCAAACCACGGCAGCCCTGCCTGATGGCATCTGTTCCTTCGCTTGCACGTGCTGCAGGGACAAATCAACTGGCAAAATAGGGACACAGAGGATCAGACTTATTGTAATAACAGAGTGGAACTATTATTCTATCTATCTGTCTGTCTGTCTGTCTGTCTGTCTATCTATCTATCTATCTATCTATCTATCTATCTATCTATCTCTGCTTGCCCATGTTTAAAATATTTTGCTTTTTTAAAATAACAATATTTATTAGATAAACATAGAAACAGAAATCCTCATTCCCAGGTTATGCTAAACCACAGTTTAACTGTAGCAGCTGTACTACTTAACTTTCTTGCTTTGTCATTCCCACACTTTGTTTGCTGAACAACTCAACACTCTTACTTATTTTCTATATCAGGGGGTCTCCAACCTTGGAGCTTTAAGACTTGTGGATTTGTGGCTGGCTGAGGAATTCTGGGTGTTGAAGTGCCAAAGTTGGAGACCCCTGTTCTCTTTGACTTTCAGTTTTTTCCTAAGAAATCTATTATCTAATGATGGGTGGATCTAGTGAGATTATACATTTTCCTGATTTCTCCTGTCCTTGTTGTAAATGTGTGGCCAAAACACGTGTAATTTTGAGTTGGTGATTTTTCAGAGATTCAGACTTGATGTCTAAATAAGGATGCGCTGCAGCACCTCTGCACACTAAGGAAATCAGAGTTCTGAAAGGCATCTCAATGGGATCACATGATTGCATCAAGATTCCTTTTTGTGCTGCCACATCACCATTACTGATTCTCAGTGGTGCATGCTGGCATCTGACTCTAAGGATCATTTAAAAAGAAAACTGGAGGAAATGGATTTAGGTGGCAAAATCTGCCAAAATATACATGACTGGCCATCACTAACCGGTTGTTTCTTTCAGTTGGTTAAAGATGTGTTTCTCAACCTTGGACTTGAAGTCAACTTGTCTTAATGTTGCCAAGATTGAGAAAAACTGGGCTAAAGTAATTTGGATGGTGTCCCATCTTGGAATTAGCCAAGTGGGACTATGATAGACCAGAGAGTAGTGATAATTGGTCCACAAAGATCACATCCCTAGTACCTCTATGAATGGATCACTGGGTGGTTAAAATAAATAAGCTCCTTTTTCCCTAACTTTGCTTTATGTTCTTTGGTGTCTCTTGTCTTTCCCGTTTGTGCAATAATGAGATTCATTATGCTTGTTCTGCTGTTTTTCAAACTTGTGCATCTGTTGATGTCTATAAAGCTCTCAAGGACTTCACATCATAAATAACAAGCAGCTTCAACCACCCATTGTTTGTGAAGTAAAAGATCTGAAAACGATTTTAAAGACATTTGGAGAAGAACCTAATTTATTTTCTGTTAAAAAAAAAGAGCGGGAAGTGGGGAGAATAGCCAATAGGCTCAATTTTCAGTTTCAGGACCTTTTATTGACCAAACTGTCATACCGTTTCTTCAATTACTTCGTCTCAACACATCCCAGATTAATGAAACTGTCATCAGGCCAACCTGAAGACCCCATAAACAAAACCAAATGTTGGATGCGTTCAATATGCCAACCCTTTACATTACTAATAGAGAAATTACCTTTTTTTCCCCTTTCTAATGGCTTTGATTTTTCTTTTATGCCTATCTACCATTCTGATTTAATCTATAAAAGTCAACACATCTTTTATGTTTACCCATATTTCTGTAAGGAGAGCATCCTAAGCTACTGTATTTGTTCGCCTTCATTGTTTTGTTTCTTTGTCATGTTAGACCAAAAAAGGGGGGGGGGTGTGGCTTGCCGAAGCCCCCCAAATCCAGTGCTGATGGTGACATCTCAAACTGTCTTCTGTTAGAGTCTAGGTTTTGATTCAAATAACTGCTCCTCTGCTAAATCTGTGAGTGGATTGAAAGTTGATGGCTGAAATGCAAACTCTCATTGCCGCCAGCATCATACAGAGATGAAGATGCCACATGACTATGCAGCTTTAGTCAGATGCATTGATTGATTGATTGATTGATTGATTGATTGCCCAGATGCTCTGGCTACCTAACAGGAGGGATGGGCATCAACAACAACTTTATGACCTCTGGACTTCAACTCCCAGAATTCCTGAGCTCTCTTTGCTGTGGGAGTTGAAGTCCACAGATCTTCAAGTTGCCATAGTTGCCCACTCCTGCCTCACAGAGTCAACTTAAAGTAAAATAACAATCCTAAAACCTCAATACATATAAAACAGAACTAGAAGAGATAAAAGAAACAGTTGATCCTGTGATTGAAGAAGAACTCTTCAGCTAGCTCTGCTGACCAAGTAAAAGGAAGAGAAGGAGAGTGGGATTTTCTTAGGCAAGGCTAAAGATGGCAGAACATGAATTACAGCTGTGGACCTGACAGCTGTGTTGAGCAATGCGTTATGCTCTTGGTTCTGTAGAGCAGGAGTGGAATGTGGATGTTCAGATTTTACTGAATGACAATGTCCAATATTTCTCCATTACCATTGGGGTGGCTCTTCCGTGCACAAGACTATCCAGAGGGAACTGTTGCTTAATTGCTATGCAGCTGCATAAGAAAAGCTATACCTGTCAGGTGAGAGGTTAGGTAGAATTTATGTTCAAGGAGGGACAGATCCCTGACCTGACCAGGACATTCTCCTTGGGCATCTGTGGTGCATTTGTGAATAAAGGGGGGGTGAGGGATTTTTGTTCTGCGGTGTTCTCTTTCAAAATGAAGGCAAAATGAGCCAAGTTTGCTTTAGAAAACACCAGCACAGAGTAGTTTATATTGCAGGATTTAACCCTGTATACCTTGTTCTTGGAACTTGTGGTTCCTCTGGCCTTTTGTCCGTGTTTAGGGATTGTCCTCCTTGGCTGGCTGAGAGGATCGCTGTCCTCCATTGAGGGCAAAGAGAACGGAGCCCATGGACTGTCGAGCTGTGAAAAGAATAACAAGGCTAGGAACACAGAGGAAGGTGAATCCAGGACACCCAAGCTTTTGAGGCCTGAAATTCTTTGGTTAGACTAGAAATCTTTCAGAATTAGTATGTTTGTGTATGTCTGCCTTCGTCAATCTGCTTTGGAAGGAGAAGGAAATATTGCTAGAGATAAGAGGAACCACCTAAATCAATCATCTGGCTTGTGTTAGAACTAGCTCAGCTTGTGAAAGAAAGATAAGCCAGGATGAAACCTGGAGGTAAGCAGCAGAAATTTTCCATTCGTCTTTTGGAACTATTAATATCAGGGTTTTTTTTTTCAACACAGTCAAGATTTATACCCATTGGGAACTCTCGCAACTCTTGACTGTTTGCCTCCCTGTTCTTCCTCCTGGGTTTTCTACATGCCATCAGACGAGAGAGAAAAAACCAGAGCTTATTCTATTTGGGCCAATACGATCCAATGATATCAACATTGTTGAGGTGTAGTTTGTGCCAAGTGGGTTCTCCTTGAACCAATATCTACTGTTGGCTAAAGTCCAGTATGTTTTGTAGCTGAGAAGCTGCTAGAAAGTATAATTATTATTCTATGCATACAAGCGGACATCTCTCAGCGCCCATGTCTTGTCCTGTGTTCTTTCCTCTTAATTTGCTTGCTATTTCTTGACTTGCGTTCAGAGGTTATGCTTCCGGCATACAGCTGTCAGACTGCTGATCTGTCTGGCGTAGAATTAAGCAATTGATTTGGAACTTGTCTGTGAGCTGCATCTCGGAGACGGAGAGATGCAATGAGCTGTCCACTAGCCCTAATTCTTGTTAAGAGGCTTAGCTGTGGCATGATGGCCCCGTGGCATCTGCCAGTCCTAGCTGGTAGAGTGTAGGAGATGACCAGGCTGAGCCCGAGGGAGGAGGAGTCAAATGCATCATTAGTCTCGAGTCCCTTCATGCCCACAAGAGATTGAAGTCCAGCCATCCTTGGATTCCGTTGATTCTTATCTTCCGCCAATTTGCTTTGACCATTCGTGGTTCAGGTGCTTTGAGCCATGGCGGCCCAGTGGTTAGAGTGCAGTACGGCAGGCTGCTTCTGCTGACTGCCAGCTGCCTGCAGTTCCACAGTTCATATCTCACCAGGCTCAAGGTTGACTCAGCCTTCCATCCTTCCAAGGTGGATAAAATGAGGACCCAGATTGTTGGGGGCAAGAGGCTGACTCTGTAAACCGCCTAGAGAGGGCTCTAAAGCACTCTAAAGCAGTATGGAAGTCTAAGTGCTATTGCTATTTAGCGTACAATAAATCTATCTATCTATCTATCTATCTATCTATCTATCTATCTATCTATCTATCTATCTATCTACCTACCTACCTATCCATCCATCTAAACTACCTGGACTCGTGATTTCCAGACCAAATACAGAACAAACTAAGAATCAGTTTCCAAAAGGCCAAGAGTACTTTTATCGAGAGTGACTATAATAAGAATATTGCAAGTCGGATGTTGCTGTGCCTTCTTCCTCTTTCATGCTCATGTGAATTAGGGAGGTGCCTGGCTGGCTGCTTGTTTTGGGGCTTAAGCAATGTTTTCCTCCTCGTTGCTTTGGTATTCAAGGTGCTGGTTATGACCTTCAAAGCCCTACATGGCTATCTTTGAGACCGCCTCCTGCCACTGTTGGCCTCCCAGAGCCCAGTTAGGGCACACAGGGTGGGCCTCCTTAGGGTTCCATCGGCCAAACAATGTCGGTTGGCGGCTCTGCGGAGGAGGGCCTTCTCTGTGGCAGACCCGGCCCTCTGGAACAATTTACCTCTGGGAATTCATATCATTCCCGATCTGCCGACCTTCCTCCGAGCATTAAAGACAGGGCTCTTCCAACAGGCTGGGCTGGGTTGACACCACTGCAGATGGCTTTTAGATTATCTTAATGGTTTTTAGGCTGCAGATTTGTATTGTATTCATATGTGTTTTTAAATGTTGCAAGCCACCCAGAGTCCTTCGGGAGTGGGGCTGCCTATAAATAAAATTAAGTTAATGGTTCCAGCCAATCTCTGTCTCAAAGGTTATCTTCCTTGCTCTTTGCTGGTCCCTTAATAGGAAAGGCATGGACTATCTCAAAAGAGTGGGGAATTATACCTGATTTTTTAGCCAGTGGGCACAGAGGAAGGTCCAGGAGCCACACACAAAAAGGAGTGGTACTACTGGAGCCACCAAATAGTGCCACGGAGAAGTTCCATTGGCTAGATTGGGATGTGGCAATGTGTACATTCCCCAGTGAAGGCTTAAAAAGGATGCAGCCTGTATGCTGTCAAGGATCTGGACAAGCAGGACTAATCGTGAGCTTTGAAAACTGGATAATAAATTTGAGAAGTCACTGAAAGGAATATTAATACCAATGGATGATTTAGCCCTCACAATCCTTCAGCTGCCGGTAAAATGACATCTAAAGAAATGAAAGACGTTGGTTTAATTTTGGATCACTCCCTGACTTTACTTTTTTAGCCTCTGTATTGATTTTAAAAATGTGATTTACTCTCATCTCCGCAAAAGAGCTCCAGAAAATGCTTCATTACAGATAACAGATAGGGGTTGCCTATCAGTCAACTTATCTTGGCATTTTCAGTGGCAAATTCTGGGTTTTGACAATCCACAACAAATCTTCTAAACTGCTGAGAATTTGGCCCTGAGCCAGAGAGCCATGTTTCCAACCAGAGTTGGAAGGTTGGAGGTACTGTCGTATTTATTTTTTATCTCGTCTGTTTCATTTGGCAGATTTAATCATTCAGTGTGGAAAACTGACCCTCGGAGCAGAGGGTCTTCTTTGGATTCAAGCTGGAGCTTCCATTGTCTCAAAGGTGCTTTTCCAAAACTTCCTTGGTTTCTTCTTTGAAAATATTTCTCTTGTCATCCAAGAAGCTTCTTCAGTTCCGCTTCATTCCGAAATAATGGCATTTCCATTGTTTCAAAGATCAAATGCAAGAATTCCACACGCTCCAATAGGAAAATGACTTGATGCATATATAAATAGACCCACAACATTTCATGCATAAATTGTGATATAACTGCTGTCCCAAAGCTTTAGATCTTCACAATCTTTCCTCTTTACTGCTCCTTCTACTGGTTGCCTTCCCTCAATTCCTGAATTATGCAATTTTTCATCCGAATCCAACTAGCCAAAATTTGATTTCTCTGGAGAGCAAAACTGCAGTGTGTCTAGCACTTTGGGTTTTGTGATCACACAAATCCCTGATTTGCACAAAATTGAGTGGGCCTCTTTGCTCATTGTGGCAAGCTGTAATAAATGGCGAACAAAAGATGGAATCGGCGTGAGTTTGATATGTAAGGAAAGTATGCTTCATCATAATTTGCTAGATTCTTTGGCTTGGATGGATTCATCTTGTGGCTACAATTTTCCACTTGTTCCCACTTCTCTTCCTAATAATAATATCATAATAATGCTGGGGTTTGGAAGTATCCCATGAGATCTTTAAAAAGGTTTCTACCGCCGAGGACATTATGGAGTGTAATCCAATCCTGTTTGCAGCCTGAATTACAGGTAATCCTTGATGTACAACAGTTGGTTCAGTGACATTTTGAAGTTACAATGGCCCTGAAAACAGAGGGCCATATTTCACACTTACGACCGTTGCAGCACCCTCATGGTCATTTGATCAAAATCCAGACCTTTGACAACTGACTCATATTTATGACGGTTGCAGTGCCTTAGGGTCGCGTTCCTCTTTTATAACCTGCTGACAAGCACAGTCAGTGGAAAAGCCAGACTCACTTAACAACCGTGTTACTAACGTAAAGGTTGCAATGATTCACCTAACAAACATGGCAAGACAGGCCATAAAATGGAGCAAAATTCACGTAGCAAATGTCTCACTTAGCAACAAAAATGCTGGACTTAATTGTGATGCCAAGTTGAGGAATACTGTACTTGAAATTTTTCTAGCATGCTGATATTTTTGGTGGCACCAGAAAATTCTGCACTCATGTTTTGGCACAATTTCAATGGCCTGTAAGTTTTACTCCCAATTTTGCTTGCAGATCGATTCTTGTTCCTCCCTGCACAATTTCTCCGAGCACTTCCTCCGGCAGATAGATAACTCTGTCCTCGCCTTCATGAGCTAACCGCTCATTTCTTGGTTTTGCGTCTTTCCATTAAAGCATTTTGTGATACAAGAGACTCACAGATGTACAGATAAGTGTCTGGACGAGATGAAAGGAATGTATTTCTTGTAACAAGTGACATCAATTCCTGTCTCAAGTATTTATGCTGATAGGAAAATGAGCTCTCTCAGATAACTCTCAAAGCCAACTTTCTCCAATTTGATGGCTCCCAGATTTGATGGATTGCTGCTCCCAGTATTCCCACCTAGCATTTTTAATTAGGGGGGAGAAAGATAGATGAAAACCAATGTACTCTATTTATTTATTTGTTGGTTTATTGACCTTGACTATTGCTGAGTCTCACAGGACTATTGTCAGCAGGTAATATTGTACACATGGAACATCCAGGTAAATAGTAAAACACTAGAGTAGGAATTTAAGTAAATGTATACCAAACAAATTAAAATTAAACTTCAAACAATAATCTAATAGGTGTTTATCTATCTATCTATCTATCTATCTATCTATCTATCTATCTATCTATCTATCTATCTCTCTCTCTCTCTCTCTATATATATATATATATATATATAAAACAAAAGTGTGGTGAGGTGTGTGTGTGTGTTCTATATGCTGCTACACGGAGCAACCAATCTCGCTCAAACTCGGCACATACACACCTTGGCGTTGCGAGATCAGCACTGAGGGATCATGAAAGCCTTTGAGTGGTCTTTCCCCCCACAAAAGGGTGCGGAAGTGGACATTTCACTGCCAAGCTCTACTGCACATGTGCAAAGGGTTACCAGGCAAGACATGCAAATTGGAGGCTCTCCAGCCAATTCTGGTTACATTTGATAATGGATATAGATCAAATATGTAAAATGAATAACATCTCAAAGCAAGGCTGAGACTTGATTAAACATTTCTTCTATGCTTTGGTGAAGAAGAAAATTAAATGTCTGTTGGTCAAAGTCCAATATTAACTAATATTAAGTCAATTCACCTAATTGGTTATTGCATGTCAGACTAGGAAAGAGAAGGCCTTCCTTCGGGGTCTTTGGTTTTGTTAAACTTAGTCCCTAGTGAGATATCAAGATTGTTTTGCAAGGGTAGGCTGGTTGGCACCTGGTGCTGCTGCCATAATACTTTTTTACATAATTAATTTATGGAATTCATTGCCTTTGGGGAGTGATGATGATCATTGGGTTTGATAGCTTTAAGAGTGGATTAGGTACCTACCGTATATGGATAAACAGAATTTGTGTTGATAACACATGTTTTTTTCCAAGTTGTTTTATTAAAATTACAGTTACTGTAGTAAAAATTAGGACAAACTAAAAGAAAGTTGGAAAAATGGAAAGAAACAGTAAAAGGTACCGCTGGAAAAAAGTGTCTGTTGTTCCTTTTCATTGTTAAAACATCACCCAGTTTCTTTTGTGTGTCCACAGTTTTTTTTGTTTGTCCATTGTAACACCTTTTCCCGGTGTCATTTTAGTGGCTAGTCATTTTTAAATCCACTTTCAACTCAATCTCTGCCTTGTCAGGTAAAATCTGTCCCTTTTTTATAGCATCTTTTAGACAAAGTCTATCCATAAAGGCAGATATCATGGTTGATGTTATTAACTTCTGACTCCTATTTTTCAAAAGTATCCTTCAACATTTCCAGTATTAGAATATTTGTGTCATTCTATAATTGCCAGTCAAGTTTATGTATTCTTTTGTTTTAAATAAAATCTTTAGTACCCTCTAGTGTCCAATTTTTAAAATCTTATTTTTTGAAAAAATAAATAAATAAAAACAAAGGCATTTTCCCACAGGGAGGTTTCTTTATAATTAATTTCAAAATCTTATTTCATATTTATCAGGATTCCATTTGTAGCTTTTTAATCAAGCTTTTGATATTTATTTTTTAAAAAATAAGTTCTTAAGCTTGTAGTTTTTTATCCCTTTGATTAAGGATTGAAGGAAGACTTAACCAGCATTTTCAGACTTGATAATCTAAAGGTTTTGAACAACTGAAAAGTAAAATTTCTATATGTGTTTGGAAAAGGAAGCTTCCTTTTCCAGGAAGTTTGAGCAAAATCCCTTTTTTTGTGGTCTTGTGGTGAGTAATGTCTGGAGCACTTGTGGGCAATCTCTGGATCTCTCCTTTGTCCATAGAGGTTTGAAGGGCTGCTGTACTCTCTGGCTTTTTGTTCTTCACACTGGTTGTCCACCATTCTTCCTCTGAAGTAATTCATATTGTTGGCTAAATGGAGTAACCCTCCTCCTTGTTCTTTGGGACACTATTGGCTGTCAGTAAAATTTGTCATCAAACCTCCTTGAGGACTTCCTAGATTTCCTAACTCCTTAATTTAATCTAATGCACCTTCTCTTACATTTGCTTCTCCTTATTCACGCATCCTGCACCACCACTTTGCATGCTGCTTGTTTCTCTGAATTAGGCTGAGCAAAAGATCTTGGGATACTAGGACATTATTACAGGTAACCCATAAGGCAAGGGTCTTCAAACTTGGCAAGTGTAAGACTTGTGGACATCAACTCCCAGAATTCCTCGTCCTCGTCCTCCTCCTTCTTCCCCCTCCCGCCCT
>JANHFR010005253.1:178937-200666 GCA_032468015.1 Mimophis mahfalensis | reverse complement strand
TCTCTCCAAATTCCTTCCAAGAAATTTAGGGTCACACTGGTTCTGTTTATTGGGGGCATGGGTGGGTGGGATGCAGAGACAACTGTAGATTTGATGGCCCGGTGGAAGGACAATTTGCTTGGACAAATTCCACATGTATTATTTCACAGCTCTGTCTAGCAATTGCTTTCATATTTTACAGGGTTGTTTTTTATTTATTTATTTATTTATTTATAAACTAACTAACTAGCAAGCAAGCAAGCAAACAAACAAACAAACAGGCCAAAGAGAACAAAGTGTTTAGCAAAACACGATGGTTTTAGGACAAATGTTTCTTCCAAAGGACAACATGACAATCTCCTTTTTTGGGAAAGAGCAATTAACCACATGGGAACCTTTTGGTGAAACAGAACAAGAAGATGAAGTATCTAGAGGTGGAAAACACAGGACAGTTTCATAAATCTACTAAATGAAACACCGTTTATTTTTAGCTTTTAATATTTTATGCCTTCTTCAAGTGAACTGAGAAAGCAATTTAATCAGTTGTTAACCACAATAAAGCTGTGTTTTGAAAAATGATCCAAAGCTAAAAGCAAAACTTATTTCTTCCGTCAAAGCCACAAAGTTGTGATCACGCAGGCAGGGAGGAAGTAACTTCTCTTGGCGGCTCCGAAGTGGTGTTTGTGGAGTTCAGAGTTGTCGGATATTCACTGTGGAAATTATTGCCTCGAAGCTCAAAGCAGACTCTTGAGGCATTTCAAGTGTGCTTGGTTCTTCACGTGAAGTCGGGAAATGGGATTGCAAGGTCCTCAACTTGCAAATTTTTGTTTAGTGACCATTTGAGCTTACAACACCACTGAAAAAAATCGACTTAGCGCCAGTTTTAAACACTTACAACCTTTGCAGCATCTCCATGGTCACGTGATCAAAATCCAGACCCTTTGGCAACAGGCTCGTATTTATGATGGTTTCCATGTCCCGGGGTCATGTGATGCCCTTTTGCGACCTTCTGCTAATCCAAATCCATGGGGAAGCCACGTTCCTTTAGCAACCCTGTTACTAACAGTGGTTCGCTTAACAACCGTAGCAAGAAAGGCTGCAAAACGGGTCAAAACTCACTTCCCAACTGTCTCACTTAGCAACCGAAATGGAACAGATTCTCATCTAAGAAAGTGGTCCCTGTGTGCGTGTCCAAACCCTAATGACTTCAGGGGAACTATCTTCTTAAAATTTCTAACACCCTCACACACACATATTGTGAGAGAACGATAGATGTGATGTTAAAAAAATTAGGTTTTGCCCTCTGGGTTTCCATAGGCTTTGCCTGCCGCAGAACGCATTGTCAGAATATTGTTGGCCATGATTGCTGAGTCACAGTGAAGGTCCATCTCCACCAATAACATACAGCCAGAGCACAAGCTCCTCCTACAGAATAAAAAACCCCTGGCCGTCTCTCTCTAGCCTGTATTGCCATCCTTACTTGCACATATGGAGCATACTTTGTTATCCTAGTTAAGGTTTCATATCTTTATTGTTTTATTTCTCTTTAATAAATACTTTATATTTGACTGGAGCAGACATATGGCCTGTTTGATCACAGATACATGACCAAACGATCCAATCACCTCTAACACGCATTGCCCTACCTTCCGGCAGTAGCTAACGCTTTCCAGGGTAGAGAGGAGTTGTTTACAGTCACGGCTGATAGGAAAAAAAAAAATCAAAATTGGCACTCGTGTAAATATTGTCAAAGTCTGAGCATCCCCTGCCAGTCAGGCTTTGTAATCCTGGGAAGAGGAGAAGACAATTGACGTGACAGATGGTTAATAGTTGTACTTTTTAAGCTTTTGTGCCTTTAATAGACTTGCCTCTTTAAAAGGCTCAAGGGGGTGGGGGTGGAAAGACAGCTTTCTCTGAAGACCTTAAAGTCCAAAGGAGCAATTTCAAAATCATTCATCCCTGACAATAAAGCCACAAAACCCTAAAATGCATGCGTTGCAGACAGCCGCTGATTTAACAGTGGTTCATTTAGTGACCATTCAGAGTTACAAGGGTGCTAAAAAAAGAAATGTGATTTGCAATTATTTTTCACATGACGGGCTTTGCAAGCCTCTCCATGACTGCGCGATGCAAAATTCAGCGGCTTGGCCACTGGTTCATATTTATGACTGTTGCCAGGTCACATGGTCCCCTTTTGTGGCCTTCTGGCCAGCCAACGGGAAAGCCACATCTGCTTCACAACCAGCTTACTGACTGAGTGATTCACTGAACGACTGCATCAAAAAAGGTCGTAAAAGGGGGCTGAACTCACTTAACAAAGGTCTCACTTAGCCACAGAAAGGTTGCACTCATTTGTGGTCGTACATTAAGGATTCCCTGTACTAATGGCTATTCAGTCTGGCTTACGTAACCAGAGCAGTGCAGCTTAAAGGCTTCTGAAGCTGCATATTCATCATTAATTTCAACCTAATAACAACGGAAAGAAATTACCATTTAAGTTTTTTTTCTTCTCCAAAGGCAAGGGGACAAATTGTCTGCAGATGTCTCGAGGCTAATCGTTTTTCATTCAATTCCTTGTGAGTTGCTTTAGTGCAGGGGTCTCCAACCTTGGGAGCTTGAAGACTTGTGGACTTCAGCTCCCAGAATTCCCCAGCCAGCCATGCTGGAGGGGCAGGGGGATCACAGATCAGAGAGACACCCCCGTGGATTGGGTGGCAGGATATTTTGCAGCCCCGTTCAAGCAAATGAGTATAAAAGATCAAGCGGGTCTCAAAAGGATGCTACTTTCCTTGGCTGGACTCTTTGGTGGCCTTTAATCCTGTGAGGGAGTGATGCTTGAGGTCTGTGTGCAATGCTTCTTGTTCACAGCAGACTGAGTTCACCTCCTGCCCTTTCCCACCTTGTGCCAGAGTGGAGGTAATGGATCTGCCAGACTCAGCACTCCAACCTAACCATGTTGAACCTCCAGCTATTAATTAAAGTTTCCTTTTTCATCAACAGGGTTGGAGCCGTAGAGAACAATAAATGCCCTTGCAATATCCATCCGAGAGGGAAAGTGGAGGCAACCCAACCTCCCCTCTCCTTCTATTTTACACTAGCCAATAATCCAGCTTTGCCTGGATATTTTTGGCCTAAGCAGGGAATGCTGCAGCCTATAATTCCCAGTGTTCTTTGCCCAATTTGCATGGCTTGCCTCTACTGTCTGGAGAGACTCCAATTTGCATGCCTTGCCTGGGAACCATCTGCACATGCTCAGTACAGGTTTTCTGCTGTAGAGGTGGGGGGTGTCCACTTTGGCACCCTTTTTGGGGGACAAAGACTAGTCAACTGTGTTCCTAACTCCCCAGTGCTTGTTTCCGGAGTTCAAAGTAGGTGCCTGTCAAGTCTGGGCCACTTCGGTGCACAGATGAAAGAGCCTATTTGTGACATACCCACAAACACTGGCACTGAACACTTATCTTTTATGGATATAGATACCCCCATCTGGTGATGTGGGCATACTGATGGAGTGGAAAGGGCTTGGTACTCACCCATCATTCATGTTATTTGTAATAATAATTCCTATGATGGTACATTAGGACAGGGATCTCCGACCTTGGCAACTTTTAAGACTTGTTGACTGAGGAATTCTGGGAGCTGAAGTCCACAAGTCTTAAAGTTGTCAAATGTTGGAGAGCCCTGCTCTGGAATGTGTATTCTGTACAGATGTTTCACCCAGGTACACCGATACAAGGAACCGTAGTTACAAGTAAATTTACCCTTCCTTAGCTCGGGATTCAACAATGTAGAAACCCCATGCTGGCTAGGCATTTCTGGGAGTTGAAGTCCACAAGTCTTAACGTTGCCACAGTTGGAGACCCCTACCTTAGAATATTAGAGTTGGAGGGGCTTCTAGGTTGGAGACCATGGTGTCCAACTCTGGGGTCACTGCAGAAATCCAACTTAAAGCCCTACAGTGGCTTTTCTGGTCCCCAGTTGAACACATGCAGCAGACGCTGTGCGTATCCAAAACAATAGTTATTGATGGTTGGGATTTATGGAGCTCATAAGCCAACATACCTGGAAGACATTACGTCGAAAAGGACAATCAAGGCCAACCAAGTTGAAAAGACTGAAGGGGCAGGAAGAGAAAACTGGAATTTATGTAAGTCTCTTAAATTCTCCCAAAGGCATTTCTTTTATATACTAGACTAAGGAAAATCTCAATATGCCCCAAAGATTTGACATACTTCTGAACTATTTAACAAGCCACCTGCATTATACCTTCTGCCCTGTTGGGGTTACAGATAAATTCCTCTCTCCCAACATAACGTGTATCTTGAACCAGATGGAAGCTGTAATTCATTGCTTTCCAAGAGACAAAGTGGGGAAGTTGAAGAAACACTTTTTTTTTTTTTTACAAATGTTCAGATCTATGAATCATCTGTTCTTTTAGTAGGAGATTTTCAGCCTCATGCAAGAGTTACAGTGCAAACACGGGGAGCTCCAAATCACTCTTCTCAGGGTTTCAAAACTACATCTCCCAATGTCCCTTTCCTGATCTAATTTTCCTTCTCTGATCCCCTATGGATGTGTGTGTGGGGGGAGAGAGAGATGTGTGTGTGGGGGGAGAGAGAGATGAACACCGCCATGGGTCATTTCTGCTTGGAAGGCCCAAGAAACGAACTTGATATGTCAATGGCCCAAAGGTACTTTTCCAAAGAGCAACTGGATTTCCTTATTTTCCCCCCTTTGAAAACATTCTATTTCTCATCCAAGAAGTTTCTTCTTTATCCAGCTTCTTGGAAGAGGAATGAAATATTTTCAAAGGAAAAACAAACAAAAAACAAGAAAGTCCAGTTGCCTTTTGGAAAAAAAGAAAAAAAAACCTTTGTTGCGTTGGGATAACCCTGACCTGGATCAGGATTGTCCAACCAACTTTAACACTTGTGGACTTCAACTCCCAGCATGCTGGCTGGGGAATTTTGGGAACTGAAGTCCACAAGTCTTAAAGTTGCCTTGGTTGGACACCCCTGACCTGGGTTGATTGAGAAACTCCACAGACATTTGCAAGGTCAACTCGTAAAAAGTGTGCTCAAGCTGGGTGCTTTGGTTTTTTCCTAAAAGCTCCCCCTGCCCCGTCTCCCGGATTAAGGGCTAGAAACAGCTTCAAAATAGTTTATAACTGGGTCTTCTGATATTCCTTAAATAAAAACGCACGGGGCCCTTTCTCTCAACATTCCTTGCTACAGCGTGACCTTTTAATGCCAGGCCCTTCTCGGTCCTTGTGTAAAATTCTGTGCCAATTGCCTTTCCAGAAATATTTGCTAAAAGATCACTTTGCTCTTTTAGCAAGCCATATGTGGCTCTTCAGATTGCTTGAAGCTCAAACATTTGTCTCCTCTTCTCCCTTCCTCCCTTTTCTTCTTTTTGTTCTGCATAACACCAGTGTTGTTAGAGAGAAACAATGCCCGTGTCTTGCCCAGCACGCTGTTAGTCATTTCTTGTAAGAGGGTTGTGTTCATGTTATCTCTCTCTCTCTCTCCCTCCCTCCCCCCTCTCTCTTTCTCTCTGTTCAGTTCATGATTATTGGATCACAGTAATGTTGAGGTTCTTCCTCTGACCCATTAACATTATGAATTGCACAAGGAGTGTTACTGCATGAATCTCGGGGTCTGGAAATTAAATGTTGGTTGTTGGCAGTAACTTTGAGTTAACATTCATGGTGACTTTGCAGTGCATAGATGATTACTTACATACTATTACTGACCCATAATAATGGGATGGGGAGCTGTAGATCTTCTCCCAAGGAGCAGTGGTGCATTCAAGGCCAATAATATGGGATGGCAGGACGAGCATTTTCTTCCTTGGACGCAGAAAATATATGTAGGTACTGCATGGACTCGGAAGGGGATACACAGATCTAGTTGGATGAATAAAATTGACCAACAGGAGGTAATTTTCTGGAGTTCTATCCGCTTTGGCCAAACGGAGCACAGTCCCTTGCTGAGTAACTATGACCAAGGAGGGGCTACCATAGGAGCCTTGAATGTGGATGGCTTTGCAGGATACAATCTGAGCTGGTTCTCCAGGATGAAAGGTTTATTTCTCCATGCTTTCAGGTCTGGTGCTGAAGCCCATCCTCAGGGGTCTCCTTGCTCTCTAGAACACGTCTCCATATTCTAGAGATGGAGAAGTTTCCCTGATGAAGGGCTCCAGAAAAGCTTGGAAGAATAGACCTTTGGTCCCATGGACTGATGCAGATCCTGGGACATGTCTATTTGTGGATGGATTTCTTCCATGGATTAACCCACAGACTACACCAAACCTGCTTTCCAACTCATCCCCCCATTCAGGGTGGTGGATCCCACTGGATAATTTCACAACGGCCGTTCTTCCTTGGCGAGTCATCCTTCACAACGATTGGTGGCTCCCCTGACATTTGTAAGCTTCCCTGCTACCCAACCGGCATGAATATCAGGCTGGAATGCACACCGGCATTTTTACAAGGCTCCGTTTCTTTTCAGAGTTTCTTTCCCATTTATTTATGTTCTGGACTCCCTCCCCCTGCCCCCCTCCCTCCTTGGCACAACAAAGGGGTCTTTGAGGCCTGTGTGGCTTTGGTCTTCTCTCCTTTCGGAGACCAGAGACCTGTGATTTACTGCTGGGGCTCTGATCACCTCCCCTCTTGGCCTTCGCTCAGGGCTTTCCCATATGCTAACAGGCCACCATGACAGCAGGGGGAGGTCCTCCTGATGGCCCTTCCCAGCCCTGGGAGGAACAAGGCGCGAAGGAGCTGCTGGGGCAGGAACGGGTGGGCGGAAATCAGTTGCAAAGAAATGTGTGCAGATTTTCTGAAGAGGTTGTGATAGCAAATCTCTCTCGGCTGCAAGGGAAGGAGCCCACACCTTCTGGGACTGGCTTGGAAATCCTTTTGCCTTAGCATGAAAATATTGTGGTGTGTGATGTGTTGAACAGGAACCTTGGCAAGGGAGGAAGTGCCCAAGGTTTAGAGATGGACAAAACTATGCTCTTTTTGTTCTACGTATGTTTTAAAAATCTGCTTATATTTGTGCATGTAGAAGTATTGTCCCGCATCCCTATCGCACCAGAACTGAATGCTAATAATGAGAGAGGGGGGGGAAATAAATTACAAGGCAGACTGAACTGCCGGGGCGCCTGTTCCTTGCTTTTAAAACAATGCCAGCAGAAACCATGCCGGGCATATGGCTGCTCTTGGCTGTGGTGCACAGTTGCGCTATCTTGCCATTGTGCTGCCGAGGCTGTCGTTGTTTCTCTGTTAACATTTATTCAGGAAAAGCACAGCATGATCCTTGAAACACAGCTGTGGCAGAACAATAGTAGCCCAGTGTGCGTGGCACACAGAGATCTCGCTGTCACGCCTGGGTGGCTGCTACGAGACGTGCGCCTGTGCAGGTGTGGCGAAGACGCAGCCACGCATCTTTGATGTGTTGCAAGATTGGCCGGGATTCCTCGTGGAGCATAGGGTATTTTCTGCCCCTGGGGAGCAGGAGAGACAAGGACAAAGGAGGGAAAAGGCAGAGGGCTACAAGAGCCTTTTGCAACCTGGCACCCGATAGGTCTGGTGGGATTACCAGAGAATCATCAGCCAGCGAGGCACGCCCGCTATTCTGGATGGGGTTTGAAAGAAGCATGGCTGGCTCAGGAATTCTGGGAGTTGAAGTCCACAGTCAGGTTGCAAAGCCACCGTAGTTGTCTATCCCTGCCTTACTTGCTTGAAAAAGTTGCACTCGGACGCTCCATTGGCATCTCTGCATGTTCCAAAGCTCCTGTCTGGAGTTGCACCTGATTTGCTGCAGAGCTCTAATCCTTGGCTCCAAATGTTTTCAAACTGTCAGTTCACACAGCAACATTGGGAGGGCAGCTTGTCATTTTTCCACAGGGAGAAACAGGAGGAGTGGTAACTATGGAGCAGGACAGTCCTAGCAGACGAGGAAGGAGCTGCTCCTTCTGATAGTGTTGGTGTTATTGAGGAAATCCATGGTGCTGCAGTTCTAAAGCCTGGATTTGAAAGGAGCGATGAGTGAAGACGTGCCAGTTTCTCTGAAAGGAGGCCAGCTCAGCCCCCTCTGCACGGGAGATTGGGTGGGGGTGGGGGGAAGTTAAAATAGTCTTCTTCCTTTATGGTATCCTCATGAACTAAGGGCATTAAGGACAATTATTTGAGGGCATCATCTTCCGTAAATTGTGGAGATTCTGATAACAGACCAGAGCTCAAATCTGCAGCATAACATCTACGAAGTGAAAAGATCACGGAACTTTCTCTATGGTTAAAAGCCCTGTGGGTTTGCTCAAATTCTGCCAATTTCCTCTGTTTAATTCACAATAGTCCATTTAATGTTAATGATGCTATATCGGTCAGCATCCTTGAGTCATTAGGGACTAATGAAAACTGTGTTTTTCTTTTCTTTTCTTTTTCCCCTCTTGCTTCCTGCTCCATTTCATCTGGCTGCCCAATTTTTCAAACGTGGCTGCCTGGAATGATCTGCCTCTGGCTTTAACTCTGGATGTCTTCATCTTAAAAAGGTAAGACCTCCTATAAATACAGTACGGCACAACTGTAAATTTTTAAGCAAAATGGCGCCATCTTTTCTCGATTGTGCTAATCAGTCCATTAACCAAAGATCTGCCTGATGTTATTCTCCATGGGCAGATTTTGAACCTGTTTTTCTTCCGGCCTCTTGATCTAATCCTCGGTATGAAAGAATGGCATAAAAGTTAATGCATAGCTAGGAGGCTCAAGCTAACATTTGTAGACTTGAAAAATGGCCTTAGGTCCATGATTTGATGTGAGCTCAACTCGTCAAAGCTTTTGAACTCATGCTTTGGAGCTGCGCCATTTAAATAACATCCAGCTGTGCAGCTGTTTGATAGAGAAGCTGGCAGAAACATGCATACACCCCTCTTGTTTTTTGCCTCCAAGCTCTCTGGTGCTCTAGAACAGTTTGGTCCTCCAAACCTGGCAACTGTAAGACTTGTAGACTTCAAGTCCCAGAATTCCCCAGCCAACATGGTGCAGGATGAAGTCCACAGGTCCTAAAGTTGCCACAGTTGCCCACTCCTGAAATATGTGGGCTGAGGAATTCTGGGAGCTGAAGTCCAGAGGTCTTAAAGTTGGCAGGTTTGGAAACTCCTGCTCTACAATGTGTATTGATTGCTGCATAGATTTACCAGCCAGATGTGCGATACACCAAGGCAAGGAATTCTAGTTACAAGTAAATCTACCCATCCTTAGCTCAGGAATTGACAATGTACAATCACCTGTGGCTAACAGGTCAAGGATCTTGGTTTCCCAAAATGTTGGTGTTGTTGCAGTTACTCTACAAGATGTGAGCCATATCCTTTTCCATTAGAATCAACACTCTTTTGTGGTATTCTGTGTTGTTTTCATTGTGACTTTGGCTGTTCTTTTCTCAATTTTAAGGGGAGCTTCCTAGAACCAGATAGACGTGTGGTTGTTTGCTTGTTTATTGAATGGTGCTTGTTGGCCAGAGAGCCATGTAGGTGTAGGACAGTGTGTAGGACCCTTAAAGGTTTCATTTAAACATTGGGAGAAGGATATAGACTGAGTTTTTTACTCATTGCAGAAAAAAATGAAAACAACACGAAGATATTTGGTTATGACACATCGCTACATGTACTTAGCATTGTTTTCTAAGTGTTTTCAGGTTTGGGTTACATTCCGGGCATGTATAAGTCTTAATGCAGGGTTGCAAAATTTTGAGAATGTTGCCCAATTTCCTTCCAATAATATTTTTCTGCCGATTTTCATTGGTATGTAGGAGCCCTTTCAGATCTTTGTCAGAATGCATGAATAGCTGCCTCGGGCTTTGGATGGGTTCCATTCTCTTGGCTTCCCCTCCGTCCGTTCACTCAGCCGAGCAGTGGAGGTGAATTAGTCACCCAGATTTTTAATGGAAGGGAAGGAGGGAAAGAGAATAACAGAATAACAGACTTGGAAGGGACCTTGGAGGTCTTCTAGACCAACCCCCTGCTCAGGCAGGAAACCCGACACCATTTCAGGCAGATAATTGTTCGGTCTTTTCTTAAATGTGTATATGTGGGGTGGGTAGTATGTTGACATGTATACTTGTATAGGTTATACATGTATTCTAGCTTTTTGTTAGGTTTGTAAAATGGATGTAGATTTTTCAGTTTTGTTGTTCTGTATAGGACAATGACAATAAAGATTATTATTTCATATCGTATCGTAAAAAACCTCCAGTGATGGAGCACCCACAATGTGTGGAGACAACTTTTGAATTCTCTGGTGGATCCTCCGTTTGTTTGTTTCATTCAGGGGTCTCACCTTCTCAGATCCCGTTGCTGAGTGTCTGAATCACGATCCTGTGATTGTACGGCAATGCCGTGCCTGGAACTTCAAGGCCTAGTTTGTAACTGCATATCAGTTTGTAAGTTTGAACCGTCACTGGATGAGTGGTCATTGAGGGAGGACCACCTGTAATCTGTGCGATGAACAGAGGTGGCCAGAAGCCGGCTCTGTTTAGGACTTGATCTGGCAGGAATATAAAAGCCTGGATGATATGAAGATAAGAAAAGGTGCTTTTTGCCCCCCCTGCTCATAATTTCTAGAACCTGAGGTCATCCCCCTGTGTGCTGACTGGCAAGAGAGGGACCAAAAATAGCCACTTATTCATCCAGCGTGCAATTAAATTATGGAGCAGGCCGATGGCTGCCAACCTAGGCAGCTCTAAAAGCAAATTAGACCAATTTGTGGACGAAAATGCTTCGAACAGCTCCTGGTCGCAGTGACTAATCTTACTTCCAGTACCAAAGGCAGGGGGGCCCCAGCACTTGTTGTGCTCATCTTCGTCTGTTTGAGGGCCTCCTGCTGGCATCCAGCAAACCCCTTGGGGAAAAAAGAGTGCGACCCATCTAGGCTGATGATCTGATCCAGAGCAATGGCCTCCGTTTGTGCGATAATGAGATGCGCTGGAGGGAAGAGGTGGTGCCAGGTAGGGAGGGAAGCAGGCAATGGAGACCTTGCTTGCCTTGCCTTGGCTTTCAGGTGAGAACAATGAACCACCCAAAGTTGTCTTTGGATCCAGTTTAAGCTTTGCTCCTGGTGCTGCTTCTCATGCCATGAAACACATAGGAAAACGAATCCTGTGCTACTCAATGCTCTTATCGTAACTTGGTAAAGAACTGGAGTTCGCTTTGGAAAAGCCTTTTGATCCATTCTAAAATAAAGGCGAGAAAGAAGTTGCATTCGTAGGATGGAGGCAGAATAACAACATTGGAAGGGACCTTTGAAGGTCTTCTAGTCCAGCCCCTTGCTCAAGCAGGAGACCCTCTACCCTTTCAGCCAAATAGTTGTCCAATCTCAAAAACCTCCAGTGATGGAGCACCCACAACTTCTGGAGGCAAATCGGTCCCTTCCAGAAACTGCTGTTATTCTGCTGCTGTTCTGTTCTTCTGTTAGCTGGTTGAAATGCAAGCCTTCCGTGTCCATGAAAATCATATTCTTGATTCATTTCTCTTTATGTCAAAGATTTGAATTGATGGATAGTTAAATATCGGCACAGAACAAAGATCCTATCCCTGTCGAGAAATTATTCAGAGGTACTCAAGGTAGTTCAGAGTTAAAACCAGGCAGGCCGTTGTATACTTTCTTATTTTTGTTGATGTGTCCTTCCAATTTTTGACTCAACAACCTTTGGGTCAACAGGTTTTATTTTCCTGCATTTCTAAATATTAACATTTCAAGCCTGTCACCCATATTTTTGCATCCTTCTGAGAATATAATAAAGTTTCGGGGTCCTCGGTTAAGCATAATTCAGACATCTGGAGTATTTTTCATTTCCAGCATCTTCTGAAATGTAAAACTAAAACAGGCAATGGTTGTTGCTGGCTGTTTTGATACAGCAATGGCTTCTCAGTGGAATAAGAAGATGCATTTTGAAAAAAAAAGAAGATTCATTTTGAAGCAGGCATCAAGGGGCCAGTTTTGAACAACATTTCAAATAAGTCTTCACCCTTTTTCATGTTGACTTGGGCACGTGGAAACTCTAACCGGCAACATTTGAAAGTCACTGGGTTGCTTGCCTTTGATAGTTTGTGAATCAAAAAGGCCGCCAAATGTTTCTAGCTTAATGGGAATGTTTTCTTCTTCTACATATCTTTTGGTTCAGTATCTTAAAAAGTGTTTCTGTTCCAAGGTGAAGGCTTAGATTTGCTTTTGGGAATGTTGATGAAGGTGTAGACGCTTAGGTTAGATTGGTCAACCTGCCAAATCTCCTCATCAGCTTATTTGTAATGCTAGGCTTTTCCTTTATAATGGTATATACACACAGCTCCTTACTTCCATTGCTCGTGGCCTGGATATATGAATATATGGATAGTATTGTGGTCTGTTGGCCACCGGCCCCTCCAGCAGCCGGATCAGAGGAGGAGGAGGAGGAGGTATGGGTGTCAGGGTCAGCATCAAGGCAACCTAAGAGCTCCATGGAGGAAGAGGGAATGGAGCTGTCAGAGAGGGAGACAGAGGTGGAGCCTGGGCCGTCCATTCAGCCCTCAGATGGACAAGCAACAGCCCCCAGGTCTGGAGGTGGCTGATGAGGCAGAGGAGAGGAGAGCAGTGGAAATCTATGGGCCGGTCCCTGGGACAGAATTGCTACCGCTGCTAGCAAGACCCCACCCTAGCTCTGGAGATAAAAGGCAAGGGGCGGGGATGAATAGGTGAGGAAGACAGCTATTCAACTCCCTGCCAGACAGACTTGTTAGCCTGCAGTGAAAGAGAAACGTTTTGCTGGGGTTGCTGGGGCTCCTAATGAAGGAATCATTGCTTTAACTACAGAGGGTTTGTCCTGCTTGGGGAGCTGGGTCAGAACAGATTGTTTCGACTCTCTTCCGTGGCAATTTCACCTCAGTCATTGGCTTAGACAAAGACTGTGAGATCACGGTCTTTCCCAAAAGCGGTTATAGTGATAGTGATTGTAACAGTTGTGCTGCTGCCGTTCCTCAGTGCCTGAAGTGGCAAGACAGGCAGACAAAATTGTGGATGTCGGAGTGTGGTTTGGGTGCCACAGGTTTTACTCTGTTTCCAAGGATTACTCAGGATGCACTGTGTCTTAGAAAGCAGGGGTCTCCATCCTTGGCAACTGTAAGACTTGTGGACTTCAACTCCCAGAATTCCCCAGGCAGCAAGCTAAGTCCACAAGTCTTAATGTTGCCAAGGATGGAGACCCTTGCTCTACAGCTTCCTTCTCGTTCGCAGTGGAAACAGCCTACTTGCTTCCTTTCCTGATCACTGTCTTGCATCTTCATCTGTCTCTGCCATCAACTGTTGGTCTGGAGCCAAACTTTTGCCTGTCTCGGCCCACCCATCTATTAAAAACAGCTGCAATCGGCCACACGTGTAGCCCCTAACCATTACCACCTCCTGTGGAAGGAACTGAAAAAGAAATGGTGTAATGGATTCAAGGAAGGATGCTCTCAAGCATGGGTGGCTCAGGAATTCTGGGAGTTGAAGTCCACAAGCCATAAAAGGGCCATAGTTCTCCATTCCTGCCCTAAAGGCAAGTGCTACTGTCTCTCTTCTTGTTGAAGAGCAACATTGGCCCACCAAGCAAGTCTCCCACCCATCCATCGATCCATCGTCTTGATTTCTCATCGTGTGGCCAACACCGTGCAGCCACTCTCCCTGGAAAGCCTGCAACCTCCCTTGGCATCCCTCTCTCTCTGAAGAGAATGCAAAAATTGGATTTTGTTAAAACCAGCCGTTGTCATCTTGAGATTAATTGCTGGATGTATTATTTGCATAGCTGTGAAGCCAAGCCGCCTTGGATGTTGGAGAGCAAAGGAAATTATAGCTATCCCACACAAAAAAATGAAAGGAGCAAATATTGGTTCCTTGATTATCAAAATGAAAAGCTGGGTATTGTGGTAGAGAAATTGGAGAAGATTGCCTGTATGCATCTCAGTGGTCCTTGGGGAATGTTTATAGTACAGAGCGATTAATAACAATAGCAGGCAATCCGAAAAGCTTTTTAGTAGTACTTATTTGCTGCAGTTTTCAATCACGGTGGTAAAATAATACAGCAATAATAGTATGCATTGATTATTGGACCGTAAATATCTATGTGTTTTACAGCTTAATTTCATATTGTTGTTCTTTCATGCTCCAGTAAGGCTTCTGATTGAACTTGTAGCATTTAGCATTCTGTTGCATTTTGAGCCTTGCATATTTAAATTTTTAAAAAATGAGAGAAAACCTTCACAGATATAACAGAATATGATGGTTGGTTTGTTTACAGGTCTATGAGCAGAATTTGTTTCTTTGTAAGTGTCGGTGGGGGTCCCAGTGGGATTTGGGCAAAGGAGTTGGGGGACCGTTCCTTTGAATTTCCTTTGTCGAGTACATCCCATAACGCGGAAAAGAGTCGACGGATATTTGAATATTTCTTTGGAAATGTATACGGCAGCCTCTCTTGTACAAATAATTCTAAGCAGCTCACAACAATATTAAATAAAAGCAGAATAAATAAAGTAAACCAGGCCCACAACATCACCACCCCTCCCAAGCCCAGGGGTTCAACTTCACGTGGAAGAACTCCTAATACTTTTACTACTGGCTCACATCTGTCCCAAGCCAAGGCCTGGATGGGAGCCAGGTCTCTGGAAGGCTAATGGGGTGGGGTCCTCTGAATCTTGGGGGAGGGAAGGTTGCTCCAAAAAAGGCAGGTATGAGAGCCCGTAGGTAAAGGGATCCCTTCAAAAATAGCAGTTAGGAGGAAATTCCTTTGGTTTTCATTTAACACACGCTTTCTCAATTTGCACTTTGTGGATCTGTTCATGAACAGAAATACTGATTTCCCCCGATGTTTACACTTCCTCATATTTTTGTTACTCTTCTTTTCAACAAAAGGGATGCATATAACGGTGTGTATGTTAAGGAAATGTGCCATTACAGCCGAGGGATCTCCCTATTAGAGGGAACCAAGTTGATTTGTGTTACAGCTTGAAACTCTTCAAAGGATCAGATCTATTTTGGGTGTCTGTGTTTTTGGCGCCCCTTGATATACAGGATTATACTGTCAAACAATGTGTGAATAAGGGTGGACCTAGGCCGGGTCCTAAGTAGATAATGAAGCCAAGAGAAAAACATTTGCATTAGGACAAATACCAGCATTAATCTAAACTGGAACTGTAATATTTAATTCTGCATCAATTCAAAGTACATCCATCATGGGACACCCATCTAGCCTGGCATGTTCTTTATTTTATCCTCAGCAAGCCAAGTTTCCATTCCATAAAGATTCTTGCTGGCAGAATGTCCGTAGGTTCATCATAATATCTTCCCTACTTTGTGGCACTTAAGGACTCCATCTCATGCATTAGGTAGAAACAGAATTTGATGAAGGTCAGTTGTCAAAGATGTTGGGCTCCCTCGACCAAGTCCTTTGCTGGAATGCAGTATGGCCTCTGGGGCAACAGTATGATTTTCTTCTTCTGTTATTTAATTTTGTCCAGTTCTTGGAGTTCCTGGACAAGTCCCTGCAATTTTCTTGGCAAGGGTCGGCCATTGCCTCCTTTCTGCATCTGAGAGAGTGTGGCCGGCCCAATGTCACCTAGCTGGCTTTGTGCTAGGGAGGGACTTGAATTCCCAGTCTCCCGGTTTCTAGGCTGGTGCCCTCATCACTACCCCAAACTGGCTTTCACAAGAGTTTCTATACTTGTTCCGTTTTAGTGTCTAGTTCCAGGCAAGAAGGAAATGGCCAGGAAGAAGCAGGGGTTGTAGGAAGGGGCTTCATCAATTGGAGCTCTTTCGGAGATGTTTATGGTCTGGTGGGTGGACACCGTTATGTAGATTAATTGACTTTGCTGTTGCTGTGGTTTTATTAGCAATACTTATTTTAGCATTTTTAATTACTTTGTGTACCATGGACATTTTTTATTGTTTACGTGGTATATAGTCCTGCTGAGAACCTCTTGATTACAGAAGCATGGAAATGCAACAAATAATTAAGGCAACAAATGAAGTGAAAGGAGATGGCGAAGCAGGAATTGGAGCTACATACTTTATGGAAAGTTCTTCTCTATAAGCTGCAGTGGGAGAGGTTGGAAGGGGCATGAGCTGAGGGGGAATCAACGGAAAAGGGTTTATTGGTTGAGAGATGAAGAAGGGGGCTTGGCTGTCCCATTCACCTCATTCTATAGCGGGCGAATCTTGAGGTTTCATACTGATGAGGGTGATCCCAAGGGCTGGTATCATTCATGCTTCCTAATGATGTGCAGATTACAATATAAAAAAAGGATGTCAAGATTCATGAAAGGGTGCAGAGAAGGGTAACTAAGATGATTAGGGGGCTGGAGGCTAAAACATATGAAGACCGGTTTCAGGAATCGGGCAGGTCTAGTGTAACTGATGCTGTCAGAAGATGTGGGAGCTTCATCCCTGGAGGCTTTCAAGAAGAGACTGGACTGCCATTTGTCAGAAATGGTGTAGGGTCTCCTGCTTGGGCGGGAGGTTGGACTAGATGACCTACAAGATCCCTTCCAACTCTGTTAACAGAGAGAAAAACTAGGGGGGACATGACAGATACCAGAAATCCTTTGTTGACTACCTCTGCATCAATGTCTTTTCTAGATGGTTTGAAGGGAATTTGTCCTTTCATTGCCTCTGTGCCAGATCCATTGAAGTAAGTGGTTTCTTCAAAACAGATTGGTTTGTGCCTTTCCTCTCCTGCTGGAAACTTCCAACCTGCAAGCATGACCTATGAGAAGCCATCGTTTGTTGACGTGGAACAAGATATTCTCTGTGTTTCTGCTACAGCGGGAAAGGGTGGCGACAGGGAGACCGAGCTAGGAAGACCAGAATGCTCTTCTCTGTTGTTTGTTGTCAAGCAAACGGGCTCAGACAGGAAGCAGGGCCATTTTGAATCGTAGGATTGCGAATATTGTAAACAAATCTACAAAACTTCACAATTCAATCTCGTTCGTCTCACCTTCAGTGAATCTGGTTGCTTCTGTAGGGATTTTGGTCCTCCAGGGATTGATGGCCTCGATGGGCCCTTGAAATTTAATAAAATAACCCAGTGTATTAGCTTTTTTAAGAGCACTGTTTTAAGCAGAATCCAGTGGAAGTTATCCAGTGTTGAAGTATCCCCGACAGACGGTTGGCCAGGTTCTGCTTGGGGATCTCTGGTTCATTTAGCCTTCTCAGTAATCATCAGTCTGTTCCGCTTTGGGTTGAAATGTGGACTTTCAAAAATTGAAATCCATTAATTATATCGCCTCCGAGTTAAGGGAGAGCAGAGCTCTGTTTGAGGAACGCTATCGTATCTCCCCTTTGCCTTTCCTCCTAAAGGCTAAACAAATACTGTTTCTTAATTGTTCCTTGCAGGACTTGCCTCCTGACACTCCCCCCCTCCCCCTTCCACTGACCTGATCTGAATGAGTAATTCACTTTGTCTGAAATGCTCAGAATCCGGCACATTATTTCAGGCGAGAAATGCCTGGAAATCCTGGGGAGCCTAGATCAATTCCAGCTGTACTTTCTACAGTGGCTTCTTGATGTGATAAGATTGTCTGAAAACTTATCTCATTGGCTTGGCTCTTCATAATAAGAGGTCCCTAATAGATGTCTGAAATTAAAAGATGCTTGCTCCTGGGTAGGAAAGCTATGGCAAATCTAGACAGCATACTCAAAAGCAGAGACATCACCCTGCCAACAAAGGTACGTACAGTCAAGGCGATGGTTTTCCCAGTTGCCATAGATGGCTGTGCAAGTTGGACCATTGGAAGGCTGAGTGCCAAAGAATTGAGGCCTTTGAACTCTGGTGCTGGAGAAGACTCCTGTTCTTTTCTGTTTCGTAATACCAGGCAGATGGTAAAAAACTGACTCTTTATCACATCATCTAATATACATGATTTGTATTTGGCCCAGCAGGTCATGAATAGTGCAGTTCTTGGTTAAGAAATGCAGTTTACTGAAAGATTCTGATGGAGAGTTACAGAGATCTTGGATCTTTGTCCAATGAATTAAGCGTGAGAGGTTTGAGGGAGGCTGGGAAAGGAAAAGAGAGACAGAGGAGGATATAAACAATCAAGGGACAGCAGGAAGTCAGTTAATTCTTATAAAGAGAACTTAGATGGAAAAGAAATCCAGGAAGGAACTTTTGAAATGATTTAGACAAGGGCTTTAATTAGTTGAGAGTGGGACCTTCTAGTATGAAAGATATTTACTGAAATCCAAAGGCATCTGCTAACACCTTTCAAACTAACAAGTTCTTTCTACCTGTTTTTCTATTTGTTTTAAAGATTTATATAACTGGCCATCTTCCCTATCATAATTCTGGGCAGCTTTTATTAGTCACAAATTCTGCCTGGGAAGGAACTATTAAGACTGTTTTTTGGCTAAACAGCAGTTTTGGGGTTTTGTTTTGTTTTGTTTTAACCAAAGCAGCTGTACTCCTATAGCACCTTATTAAAATTTGTGTAGTTTTTGCTTCCTTGGTGTTGCAGAGCTGCATGGGGCAGTGACAATAAGGATAGAGAGTGGTCTTTTAGAGCTAAAGTCTGAAGAATTACCAGGATGGAATAATTGGATAGTATAATTATCTCAACCAGGACACAGCTATGCATGCATGTATCTATGAATGAACCTAAGTTAGGTATGTATGTATGAACAGATGTATGTATATAGCTCTGAGCACTTTGTATGATAAGTTGTATGGAATGAGAATTATAACCCCCCAAACCAAGCTAATGGTAAATATGGAGAAGTGTTGTGTTGTTCATGTTTTCTTCAGTCTGTCTCTGTGCAGCCATGTTGACTTTTATAGTTAAGCAATAGAGTTGCTCCTGCATCTGGATTGGGAGGATGCTGTTTGCAAGTATTTTTGTTGCGTGGAATAAGCATGGACTTCAAGTTTAAAGGGCGAGAGGGAAGAAATAGTTACATGTAAGATATCCCGTGTTTATTAGAACAGGCCAGTCACCTTCTGGCTTTCTAGCTGTTAACAATAGCTCTCTGTTTGGATGTGGGTTAGGCATTATCACAAATACTTTCTCCCTGTGCTCAGTTTCTATTTTCTGTCTGTGCCTGGCTCTTGGCTCATCCCACTGGTCAGAACCCAACAAGCATAGCTAGCTAGCTATATCTTCCTAATTCTGGTTAACTTCCTTTAATAAATGTTAAATATTGCAGGATTATCTTGGTCTGTTCATTAGTGGCTGGTCTCAAATTTGGACATTTCATCGGACACGTTCCAGCTGGTTTGATTCCCAACTCTTCTTTTCGACAAGCACATATAGAAAAAATATTCTTCTTTGAGACAGCTTCTTTCCCACTGGGACATTACTAAAATGAGGTCCCCGTAATGCCAGATTCAAGGTGACTGATATAAGACAGGGGTCTCCATGTTGGCAGAGGAATTCTGGGAGTTGAAGTCTACAGGTCTTAAGTTTGTCAAGTATGGAGAGCCCTGATAAAAGAGATTCTTTTCGTAACCCAAGCTCCTACTTGGATATATTCTTAAGAGTCATAATCCGTTAAATGATAGGACTGAAAACTTGGGGATGGAGAAGATTCAGAATTATCCAGTTTCTAAAAAATCTCTGAGGTTGAAACAAACAAGCAAGCAAAAGCTAGACAGGGCCAAAACATAATTATACTTGATTAAATTATTAAATACAGTTAACATGATTATTCTTTATGCTTAGTGAGTTAAAGTTAGCTTCATACTGCTGGCGTTTTTTACATAGACTTTAGGGAAAACAAGCCTTGGCTGAAAGGGCATATAGACTTTGGAGCTTCAGTACATTTACTGCTGCTACATAATATAGCTTCCGTTTGGGGGAATGAATGTTATTCAAGCGAACATAAATTATTAAGGGAGAGGGGGCTGGAAGAGAGCTCTGGAAATTTGGCTGTCTGAATGTTCAGTGGTTTTCTAGATTAGTTTGGCTCCATTTATTGTTTGTCTATCTAGCCCAAGGTCAACAGTTTATGGTGGTCTTTGACTTTCCATGTTTTGGATAGAAAGACGTTTTTCAACCACGGTGGCTCAGCAGTTAAAGATGCTGATCTTGTCAGATGCAAGCTGCCAGCCTGGGTTCAAGACCTGAGCCCTGACCAATGGAGTGAGCCCCTGTCCTTGACCCAGCTCCCGCCCACCTAGCGGCGGGAAAGCAGGCAAATGCAAATAGATAAATAGGTACCACTTCAGTGGGAAAGTGACAGCATTCCAGGCACCTCGGTATATAGTCATGCTGGCCACATGACCATGGAAATGTCTTCAGACAATGCTGATTCCTTCAGATAAGGGAAGAAACAGAGATGAGCCCCGCCTCCTTTACCTTTGACCTTTGTGTCATTTGTCTATCTAGCCCAAGGTCAACAATTTATGATGGTCATTCTCCTGTCCCATTAAAGAATAATGTTTTTAAAGAATAAAGATGGAGATGCTACCAGTGGAATTAAGCTCTCCATACATGCAAAGGCTACTCTTCATAGGTAGCTGAGTCCCTTTCCCAGTCATTTATAACTAGCTCTAGACCCTTGGCTAACTTCATACTGTCTAGATGTTCTTTGGCCCCTATTATGGGACATGAGAGGACCACAGAGGAAGAGGCTCAGCCAGGAGAAAAGAGCTGGCCTTCCACTGCCCAAATGAAAGCTTCCAAAAGAGAAAACAGTATGATTGTTTCTTCCCTCAGAAATCTGTTTCTTCTCTCAGAAACATGGATGGCATCCCATGCTTTTGCATGGACTTTCTGGTCACCTGGAACAATTATGGGAGATCCTCATGCACACAACTGCCAACTCAATGTAATTAGGCTGGATTTTTCTTTTTCATGTAAAAAAAAAAAGATGGTTTTCCCATGACGTTTGTTTTCTTGGGTCAAGTAAAGTTGAATGGCTTGGTGATGGAGAATTGTGAGTAGCCCTGACATTTCGTTGAAACTCATGCACGTAGAAATTTTGACTGGATATGTTCGAAGGAACAAGTGAAAAACAAAAGTGCCAGTGTGTAGAACTAAAGATTAATTGATCCACCAAGAGGGTCCTTGTTCATGCCACACGCCCCGGCCTTAGCTATTAATCAAACATTCCAGTTTATACCTTTCATTCCAGGTAATGAGAATGTTGGAGGAGATCACCTCAACTCAGACTAACCTCTCCAGGTAATAAAATTAAGCGATTCTCTAAACTGAGAGAAATTCACTTATCACTTACAGCAGAAAACAAATAATTAAAAACATTAGTGGTGCTAGTGAATTGTGTTGCTTGGTTGAAGCACGGGAGAACAAGAACTGAATGATCTCCACATTTTAATAATTATTTGGAAGAAACATGACCCTCCTCTGATTAATTAATCACTTCTTGTATAATTAAAAATAGAAATGTCTATATAAACAGAATAAGAGATAGGATAGAAGCCTGCTGAGTGTTTTGAGAGCTCAGCCTCAGAGTTTCACATTTCTCCAACACAAAATTCCAGAGAAGCACAGAGCCGTATCAGAAATGATGGCAATTTCAAGATTTTCCTCCTGTTTTGTTTCAGCCAACTATGAAGTAAGGCCAGCATTTTGCAGGGATAGTTTTAATTCTATAGGAGTGCAAGGAAGTTGTCTCCCTTTGAGGCAAACCCTGCTCTACCCGTATCTCTCAGGTAGATCAGTGTTTCTCAACCTTGGCAGTTTGAAGATGCGTGGACTTCAGCTCACTGAATTCCACAGCCAGTGTTGCTGGCTGGGGAATTC
>JANHFR010005253.1:98062-114221 GCA_032468015.1 Mimophis mahfalensis | reverse complement strand
GAAGGTCTTTAAGTCCTTGCGGAAGGTGCTCAAATCCGGGGCAGTCCGTAATTCCACCGGCAGATCATTCCACCAGGCACTCCGACCGAGAAGCGGTCTTGGTGTCCCTTCCCTCATCCTTGGTGAAGATGTCTTCCAGACTGTCTACGGCCACGTGCCGTTCTTCAGCTGCTCTTTCAAAATATTGCATAAATAATAGACGGCTGCATGATCAACCTCCCTTTGCAATCCTCCTCTTAGCCAGACAACTTTCTCTCGAATTAATAAATTGTGTTGCTCTTCACATCTCCTTAGCAATCTAATTGCATCTCTGCTCCAAGTTCAATTGTCAAGGGAGCTGGCATATGAAGAGTCGGGCAGGACGTGAAACAAAGGATCGGATAGCCAGATGACAATTGGATGTAATTTTTTGTGTTTCTTGAAGTTACACTAAGCACTTAACCCTCGACCTCCTGCAAACGTACAAAGAGATTTGCTCTTTAAAGAAACCGTTCTGTCATTAAGAAATGGCAGATCAAACATCTAAGCCTGCAGGAGATAAAAATGTTAATATTTCCTCATTTAGTTGATGGAAACATTTGTATAGCACTTCTCCTCACCAACAATACCTAGGCAATTTATAATAATAAAGCAGTGTTTTATGATGCAACAAGAATAAAAAATAAAGGAGGACTTTAAAAAGATCTTTGCTGACAAGATGTCGGGAATGGAGAAGGCTGTCATAAGAAGGAAGACATAAAAAGAACATTTGGAGGGGTGAATTTGGCAGGAGGGGGACAGATTTCACGAAGTTTATGATCCATAGTCTGTCCTCCTAAAGAATGGAGCTACCTCTGGGAAGCCACTAAAACTGGAGGCAGATAACTTCACCACCAAGCACTGATAATGTTACCTAGTTGGGTAATGAAATATCTACAAACAAACAACCAAGCTTAGAGAACATCAAGATCCCACAGTTCAATCATGAGCTACAAAGATTCCTTTTCATTGGTAAGTTAACCTTCTCTCAAGTCTCTTCAAACTTTAGCAGCTGCTCTCTGCAGCTGTTATGAAAGCCATATCGACAGTCCAGTTGGTCCATGAAGCAACCACAAGCTTCATTTGTGGGAATGTACAACACCTCCAGTCACAACAGGAAGACTAATTCATCGATCAGAGTTTAGATGCAGAGATCATAAACATTTGAAAGTCAACAGCTGTTCGGGATCTCTGTTCGGTGCCTGCCAACCAGACAACAGAAAAATATCTCCTTCATTCTACATGGAAAAAACAAGTGTTTCAGTGTTGACTAGCAACTATTCAAATGTAGGCCAATTTCCAGTACGTGTAAAACTTCATCTCAGCGATAGAAAACTGCCAAGGTGCTCCTTTGTTTTAAACCAAAACTGGACTTAGTGAGCAATCTTGACATATCCTCACTGAACCTTAAGGATAACCACAGGATAAGGACAGAGCAATGGCTCCTCCATTGGTAGTAGGAATGCAAACTGGTAGGAGGTTGAGGGACAGTTGTTGCCCCTCCTGAACCACCAGATAGTCTGTATGTATTGTTAAGAGCCGTGGTGGTGCAGGGGTTAGAGGGCAGTACTGCAGGCTATTTCTGCTGACTGCCAGCTGCCTGAAATTTGGCCATTCATATGTCACCAGGTTCAAGGTTGACTCAGCCTTCCATCCTTCTGAAGTTGGTAAAATGAGGACCCAGATTGTTGGGGGCAAGAAGCTGTCAACTGCTTAGAGAGGGCTGGAAAGCACTGTGAAGAGGTATATAAGTCTAAGTGCTATATCTATAGCTAATAATAATCCAACAGGTTGGTCAGCAAGCAATCAAAAAGTTCAAAGCAATGGCTAGGATCACGCTACTGAAGCCACACTTTGTTTACATGGGTAGCACATGTAAAAAGGGGCGTGGCTTTGATTGTAAGGTTGAAGATATGATTTATCTCATTTAAAAAAAAAACCTCCAGCAGATGTTCTTAGGGTCAACGTTATTCTAATTCATCCTGCTAACATTGTTATTTTTAATCTGTTGTCTTTTTTTTCCAGCATAGGCTATTCTAAACCATTAGGAAAAGAACAGGACAGAAATGTTTGTGAATAAATAAAATAGTAAAGAAATAACATGACAGAATAAGCAAAGCATTGTTGCAAGCATCAGGAGGAAACTGTTACCAAAAGTCTTGGGGAAAGAATTCTGAATAATTTAGGACATGGCATACTGTTTAGCATTTTCTTCCAACTTCAGCAAAACGAGAATAAGTAGAATGTATTTATTCTGCAAAAGCACCGGTACAGCTGTGGTTGATCTTTTCCTGCCAAAGGGGATGAAAAGAATTACTTTGAGGCAGGTTTTTGAAGGAACGTATGCCTGTAATTGGGGCCTTCTGCCTTCTAACGAGAAGTTGGCAGCCTTGGAAATTAAGACCATCCGTGGTTCAAGAACCTTTCCAAAATATTGGAAAGGTTCCAAAAGATGATTCTGTGTCCTGGCTGGTGGCTGGCAAAGTTATTGTTTGGAAACAGGAGTTTTGACAGCAGTGATTTTGCTTTGGCCAAGCAGAGATAGCTAATGACATCTGTAATGTATAGTAGCCAAGGCACTTAGACTTATATACCACTTCACAATGCTTTATAGCCCTCTCTAAGCGGTTTACTCTCTAAACAGAGACATCCCCCTGCCAACAAAAGTACATACACATTTTATAAGGGGAAGGCAGATAATAAAGATAGCAAAACATTTGCCCATATCAAATTCTACAGTTAGTAATGAAGGGTCTCTGAAGTGCTTTTGGGTAGTTCTTTCAGGGATCCAACAATATGGCACCTTTTAGAAACGACGTGGTACATAAGTGTTAACTACTGATAACTTCCAAAAAAGCTTTGCTCAATTGTATTTTCAATGACAGAGTTCCTAATCTCCTTGCCATCTGTCAAAGTGTCACACATTAATTAAATGTTAGCTCGGATGATTCAGTGCACCGAGGGTGGGACGGGGAACTGAACGCCAAGAGAAGATGCCGCATTCGCTACACCCTTGGAATGGAGAGATCCAGAGGTGCTGCACCCACACTGCATCCCCCCTGACTCCACACCTGGAGGTTGTGGAGGCATAACGCCATGGGGGCACACAGCACCATGGGCCTCCCTTCCAAAGCTGGCCTTTCTGGAGTTGCTGCAGACGGAAGCAGAACCCTGGAAAGAGGAGGGACGGGGCACCAGGAGATGGATCCACCATGGCTTGACTGTCTTTAGGTCAGCAATTCTCAAGCTTGGCCACTTGAAAATGGGTGGACTTCAGCTCCCAGAATTCCCCAGCCAACCATGCTGAATTTTGGGAGTTGAAGTTCACACATCTTAGAATGGCTACGGTTGACAGACACTGGTTAGACAGAAGGCCAACTTGGTTGGGTCTATTTTAGTAGGAGTCAATGGCCAGTTGATCAAATGCCAACCAACAATGCATCAATGGAGCTAGGAATTTAAGGTATATATGGTTGGCAAAGAGAACAACAAGGGGTTAGAGAGAGGGTAATATATAAATAGAATGTAAGATATGACAGTTAAGGAAAAAATTGTACTGTGACGGACAGGATAAGGTAGAAATGTAAGGGTGATGGTTGGTAACAATTGTGAACGTGTAAGCTATATATTGGACTGTGGGGGATATGCATGCACAGATGTGGTGAATGGGAAAAACTGATTAATGGTTAATTGTTAATGGAAAAACTTGCAATAAAGATGCGGGCAAGGTAATCCTAGAAACAGCAAGACTAACTGGTTCTCGCCAGACATGCAAACATTGGTACACCTTTTCTGGACAGGTGCCTTTCTAGTGTGCTCCAGTGTTAAGGATTGGGGTCTGATGTCTACAGGAACAATGCAGAAGCCCACCAGAGGAATCTTCTGATTCCCAGAGTGGACAAACCCACAGTGTCAACCTACCTGAGCTAATTTAAACCTCATTTAAAAGCAATTCTCATTGTAGGGAAGGACAGCTAGAAGGATGCTGTCCACCAGGGTAGCTTGAGCAAGGCGCCACTGACAAATGCACAAATGAGCATGAAAGAGCTTCAGTGCAACACAGAGACAGGGGGGGAAATTCCTCCTATTTATATCGCTGGTGCTGAAAGTGGCTTGCAACTTAAGACGTTGCTGACTTGAGGGGTGGGGGAGCTTCTCTCTCCCTCCACCCTTGAAGATCCCAAAGGGGAATTCAGAATGCAGAGGCAAGTTCCCAAAGGCAAGTTCGATTCTCACCAGGCTCAAGGTTGATTCAGCCTTCTATCCTTCCAAGGGAGGTAAATTGAGGACCCAGATTGTTGGGGGCGATAAGCTGACTTTGTAAAACACCGCTTAGGGGTGGCCGAATGCTCTAATAAGCAGGTATATACAAAGAATGAAGGCTATTGCTATAAATGCATTAGGTTGTAAATGCATTAGGTTGTAAGCCTCCCTGAGTCTTCGGAGAAGTGCGGCATATAAATTGTAACAACAACAACAACAACAAAAATAATTGTTTTCTGAAATGTTGAGTATACTTCTGTGCAGCGAGGAAAAATAAGACGGCTTTCATTCCAGAGGTCAGAATCAGCGGTTAGAGGAGAGATGCTATTCTGCATTCTGCATTCGGTGCAAGTCTAAATTAGTCAGCTTCCTTTCCAAAATGGGAATTGAACATTTGAAACCTGCTTGCGTTTCTTTTTCATTTCAGAATTGGGGCCAGGTGGCTTGAGCGCATCAAGTTGAGTGTCACATTTAGATCCATCAGGCCGCTGACGTCTTTTCTCCCGATAAATGCACAAATTGCAAGCACTGCAGGAAAATGCAACGTTTCTACAAAATTTTGTATGATTCGATCAACTCTTTTAGTCACTTGCACAACTAATCCAACAGTGGTTGGTCAGAGCACACACACACACACACATTAGTGACGTGATCCTATCTACGATGAAATCAAAGCAGCTTTTTCTTTCCCACCCTGGAGTTTTATCAACACATGTTTCCAACACCCAACACATGTGCAAAATGCTAATTAAAGTTGCAGAAAACTGTTTATACCCCTGACCTGAAATTACATTTGGAAATTTCAAGAATTAAATCAGAACTGAGAAACAATAGCATGCAACAGAAAGTAATAAACTGAAAGGGGGAAAAAAAACAGAATGGAAAGCCAGATTGTTTTATCTCTGCTGGGGTATTTCAGGGGCTCTGTAACCTGGTGGGTTTGGGGGTCTCTTGAACAAGCTCCAAAAATCTGGAGACTGCTGCAGGAAAATCCACCAGGAAGAAGGACATGGAAAAGGAAGGTTCAAATCATCTTCATTTCCTCCCCCCACCCCCAGTAATGGTTGCCAAGGAGACTGGAAAATTAGGAGAAAGATGGGTAGAAATTGACCAATGGAGAAAGAGCAGGCAGGTGGGAAGCAGGTGAAGCTACCCTGTACTGAAAAGCTGAATTTGAACTTTGCCATTTTGTTGACACTTTCAGTATTGGTTCTAGTTTCCAATTCTTGCCTTGGGATCAATTTACACTTGGAGCACAAGTGCGCCCAAGATGCAAAGGGCCAGAGTTAGAGGAACTGTACTGAAAAGGTCCATAATCACGGAGACCACAGACAGAACTCTCTGTCTCTGACGTGGGACTTATTGCCACTTGATTGAGGAAGAATCAAAGTAACTCTCCATCAATGATAGTCTAGATTAAGCAAGGATGAACAGTTCCAACTCCTAGATGAATTCTTCTATCATCTTCTCCCTCTTCCCTGTTCTTCTGCCATCAACTGACCCAGCACCACCCATCTCCCATGTCCGGGGCAGGCCCTGAAGCTCAGAGACCTTCGCGGTTGACATTCTTCACCCCTCTTATCCCGGACCCCAAACTTAGCTCCACACCTGTGGGGTTTTTTACATGAAAGCGTCATCCCTCTACAGGAAAAGCAAGAAATGGACCATGTGTGTGTGCGTGCGTGCATGTGCTTTCCTTTCCAGCTCCTCCAGCTGTGATAAGCTGGCCAAACATCCACAGGCCAGCTCGTTGCTGCTTGATCCAGTTCTCCACCCTCCGCCCTGCTCGGATTCAGCTGCTGATTTTCACTGTGCAGTGGCCAAAAGCTGGGTTGCTGTGAATGGGGAGGGGGAAAATGTGAGGCGGCAGTTTTAAGACTCATAGACTTCAACCCCCAGAATTCCCCAGCCAGCAAGGGAACTTGCTTCCCTATAAGCATTATTTGGGGTACTCGAGATGCCTAGAAAGCAGAACTTGGTTTCTACTTTCAGAGCACCAAAGAGTGCAACTGTCACCCTTTCCCAAAGCTTAATCTTCCTCTGAGGACTCTTTTGCCCATCTCTGACCCCTCCCATGGTCACCCTTCTTGGAGCTAATCCTGTTTGTCTGAATCCTTCTGGGAGGGGGAAGTGGGTACCCCGCACTGGAAGAGAATGCCGGATCTAAGCGATGCGTTTCAGGGACTTCTCCCCTCCGACACGGATTTCTCTCAAGTTCAACAGAGGAGGGAAGGGAAGGAGGGGTTGCCTTTCGCGGCAGATCCTGCTGAGGCGTAACTGATACGCTTGATTAGCTAAACAGCAGGATTTCTCTGCTTTCTGGCACCAAGATACATCCAAATCGATTACTAACGGAGCCTCTCGGGGCCAAGGTGAGGGTGGGGAGATGGGCTTTCAAGAAAGACAGTTCTGCAACGCTGGAAATCAGTTTTCTGCTCAAGCAGACCTCAAGCGATGCCTTCTTCCTCCCGGCTCTTGCGTGGAAGCGTCGGCCGAGATCAGAGGCTTCCTGGGCTTAAAATGCAGCGTCCAAAATTCTCTTCTTCCCCTGCTCCTATGACCTATTATCTCGTCACAAAGCAACCTCTTGTCCAGCAAGACCAAAGGAATAACTTCAAGGGCTTGGATGACATCTTCTGTGTTGTGATAGCATTGTGGCAATAAACAAAAGGATGTTGGTTTTTTTCATCCTTCATCACTAGCTGCACGATGATGTCCTGTCATCCTCTGTGTATCTGAAATGGCTTCTAGGTACCCAGAAAAGCCCACAAACTCAGCCCATGTCTACTTGAAACAGGATACGTATCTCGATACGGTATTCCCAACCTCAACAAGGTCCTTTGGAGAAAGCTAGAGGCCAATGCAGAAATTGGGGAGTGGGTAGAATTTGGAGGCTGCATCTTGACTTCGTCTGCTGCCCCCCTTTCTTTGCCCCCACTGAATCAGAGAGGAACTAGTGGTAGGGAGGGAAAAGGTTATGAGATGCAGCTTCTTAACTTAAGCCGTTGGACTCAAAGCCCCTTTTTATTTGATCGGACCAAAGGCGGCCCAGGGTCGGCGCTGACATTTAGACACTGTGGGTGCTTAAGTAAGGCGAGATTGCCATTAAATATCAGCTGGGTTCTCGCCTTTCTCGCATAGCGAGTCTGTCTGAGCTTGCAAAGCTGCTGGGCTGTTCCATGCCTCAAGGAGACAGATGGAGGGGGGGGCATGGGGGGGGGAGACCTCTTCGGAGAATATTTGTGCAGACCATGTTGGAAAACTGGGCGCTTCAAGCGTGGAGTCAGATTCTCCCTTCCCAGGAATTTCCACGGGGCACTTTGTGTGTCTGGCTGGCTGTGTCTGAGGGCCTCCAGATGTCTGTCTGAAAAGAAGTCAAGATTAGGGCCACAACCACATGATTCAACCCCTCCGCCCTGCAACAGGTAGAAACGTGTGGATGTTTTTTGACACCCCCTACAGACCCCCCTGCCTCTCCCTCCTGTAGAAAGTCAGCCCTCTCCCACCCTCCTAGAGAATGAAGTAGTTTGGGGAATATGAAAAAGACAGGATAGAATATTTCCCCTAAAGGAGAAATGGGGGGAAAAAATCTTAAGGGAGGCAGAAACCGGCACCAGTCGCCCTGCCCCGAGCAGAAACTGAGGCAGCCAGCTCTGAAAAATGCAGATTGGTAATCCATTCAGACAGGCTATGCAAAATGTTTCACAGATGGCACTACTCACCGGTCCAATGAGTAAGCATGAGCAAAAACAATTTGGCTAAATGCTGGAAGTGTAAGAAAATCCCAGGTTTGTACTACCACATGTGGTGGAAATGCTATAAAGCCAAAAATTACTGGACAGAAATTCAAACATGGCTGGAGGCCATGATGAACCAACCCACTGATTTAAGACTGGAAATATTTTTACTAGGGATTCTGCCACAGAACCTAAGCAAAGAGGTCATGCATTTAATATTACATATCATTGACAGCAGCCAGGAATCTTTATGCTCAGTTTTGGAAAATGGAAGCAACCCTGACAGAGGCCCAAGGAATTAGCAAGATTTTAGAATGCACGGAGATGGATAAATTATCTTTAAAAATCAAAGGAAAAGGAGATACCGAATTATTATAAAACATGAGAGATGTTCTACAAATGGCTTAGGGATAAATATGGAGACCAGAAGTATTTACTAACTTGAGAAAAGTTGGATACATACAGTGATAACAAGATGAAAATAGACAATATAGATAAGGCATGAATGTATGTAAGTTGAACATGCATATATAGAAATAAGTTTACACTAGCAATAACAGACTGCATTAGGTGAGTACCTAGAGTTTGTAAGAATGGAATTTATGTCTTTTTTTCTTTTTTAACAATCAACTTTATTGTTTTAAAAAAGAAAGACTGGGTCAGACAGATACTCCAGATAAGCAACAAGCCAAAGGTCGACAAGATTAACTCAGACAAACACCCAGGATCTGCATATCTCCTTTTGCCTGCAGAGTCAGCCATGACCCCTACATGACCCCATAGGGATCCAAAGGGTATGAAACCCACCTACTCTCAACTCCATTTTGTCAGCTGTTCCAGAATCAGATCCTGTTGGTGGTCCTGCTTCATCCATAAACCAACTTTCTTTTCAATCAGCCTCGTTTTATTCCCAGCTTGGAACTGGAACTGGATTTTTTTTTCTTCCAACACTCCCTCCCTTTCTTTAAGTAGCAATACAATAGCTGTGGGTCTGTCTGCATCTGTGTTCCTATGTACATTTGGAAAAGCCAAGATGGCGGCCGCATCTTGGATTGAAGCCCTGTGTGGTGCACATAAACACCTGCAGTCCCTCCTGCCTCTCCTTCTAAGTAGAAAATCTGCCACCCAGGAAGAGAAACAGGACTGGTGCAGTAGCTGTTCCCCCTTCTTCACTTACTTCTCTGAAATAGACCGAAATAACCCTGCTCCTTGCATGCCAACATCAAAGATGGGCTTTGCCTTTTTGGGGACGGGGGAGTAGATCAGTGGCTGAGTAGGGTGGGAGGGGTTGCATTAAAAGGATTAATAGTATCTCTCTACAAAATATGACTCTTTCTTTCTCCTTCCCACCACAGGAAAAAAAAATTTGGCTGAGAAGCAGAAATCAGAAATGTGGCAGTTCATGAGGCAACTTTTAGAGAGTGTTACGTTTAAATTTGGGGCTGGCTGGCTGGGTATCTCTGGTACGTACCCTGTCTACATAGAGCTATGATGGAGAAGGACCCTGCCTGAGTTCCTGAGGAATATCTACAGTCATGGCCAACAAAATATAAAGGTTTGGCTGTCTAGAGAGGAAGGCTCTGGGTTTTACTCAGTTGAAGTAAGAAGCCCAGTTGCCCTTCCATGCCCAAAGAAAGGGCTCAGTTGGACACAAGTCATGGTGTGGCAGGGCGATGTGCTTTTGTTGGGCCAGTGAGCTTCCCAAGAGAATGGGTTTGGGCACAATGGCGCTTGACATGTGTAGGAATGTGGATCTGGATGTTTGAGTCAAGTCCTCCCATTTGAATCTCTGAATCGACATTTCGGTGCCTCTGGAATTAATGGGGAGCCCTGAGTTGGACCGTTTGAATCAACATTCCAATTTAATCCAGGAAGCTTCATCAGTGGAGAAATCCAATCTAATTGCCCTTGAAGCAAAATCATTTAACAAGGCTGGGTGCGCTGATCCAAGAAGATTCATTTCTCACATCAAAGAGGACTTAAAGGTGCCTCTCTTTAATCAGGCAAAAGAGAACATTACGGAGGCTTTTCCTTTTTATAAACCCCAGATGGTTGTTTGCTATTTGGTTCTTCTTTTATTGGTATAGTGTGGTGGTGGCTTCTTCATCCCCTCAAGTCTTCTGACAGGCAGCTTTGCAATCAGTCAATCAATCAAACGAGGAAATGTTACTGTCACTTGAAACAGGAGAAAGGAAAAAAGACGTTCCCAACAATTTTGGGGAGCCCTTCTTTATACTTCTGAAAAAGTTATCCAGCTCCTTTCCCTTAAAACTGCTCCTTTCCTCATTGGTCTAGGGTACAGTCTACAGTGCCTCCCCTCAAACAGCTGAGTAGCACAGGCCCCCCCCCCAGTAAAATGTAAGAAAGATTATTATTGCTAGCCTCTGAGGAAGACGTGATGCTTAGGAATGCTTTACATAACTCAGTTTAACAAATGCCACAATATTTAGCCAGCTCCAGCAGTTCATTGCCGGATTATTGCAATCATTTGCAGCAAGGAAGCCTTGTTCTGTAATAGAAGTTCATTTCCTCAAAGTGAAGCACCGAAAGGTTATAGGAAATGATTGGGAAAATGTGAGTGTTGGTCCACTCAAGGGGCCCTGCTGGCTTCGTCTGTACTGTTCAGGGATGAGAAACCTTCCAAGTGTCATCAGAAAGAGCCGTGGTGGTGCAGCGAGTAGAGTGCTGTATGTGGTACTTAGCTGCCGGCTGCCTGCAATTAGGCAGTTCCAATCCCACCAGGCTCAAGGTTGACTCAGCCTTCCCTCCTTCCGAGGTGGGTCAAATGAGGACCCAGATTGTTGGGGGCAAGTGGCTGACTCTGTAAACCACTTAGAGAGGGTTGAAAGCCCTGATAAGTGGAATATAAATCAAATGCTATGGCTGTAGAAAGAGTTTTCCAGAGCCCAACCCAACACATTCCAAAAAGTACAAGAAAACTAGAACATCAGGCTGTACACATAGCAAAGTAAAATGTTGAGACTGAAGGGTATATATTAACTTTGGATCTGATTTGCCTATGTGCCTTATTGATGTTCTAGAATGGTGTTTTTTAAGCTTTGCAACTTTATGGTGTGTGGATTTCAACCCAGAATTTGCAGCCGTTCTAGAACTAGGGCTCAGGATTCTAGAGAAGCCTTCTGCAACATACACTACAATATTTTCAGGGGGTGGGGGTTGGAAAACGCTACACCATGTAGTATATACCGAATGCCGCCAGCCTCAAATACTTTTCTCCAGCACTGGCAGAAAAGTCTTCAGTATCAGTCCAAGTGGATTGAAGCAGCATGAATTTCCCTTGAGAAGGTGAACCAGTCTGCTTATCTACTTTGGCAATGAAAATCACATTATCTCCATGTTGTAGATCCATTATCAGTTCAAGTTTAAATCACCTTGCGCGGGCCTAACCTTAGTGGGCAATTTTCAGACTAAGTGGAGATCTTCAACTCACGTCAAACTCTCGGTGCCTACACGATGAATCTTTGCTGGTCAGAAAGGAAGGATGACCTAAGGAGACTCAGCATTTGGCTACTTTGGATTCAGTAGCCAAAATCGGCCGGAGGTGAACATCCAAAGATCATCCCAACCACTGGAGGAATGTCCTACCAGCGAGCTAAGCCATCCCCGTTAGAGGACAGGAAGGAGGGTGCATTTCAATACCAACTTCTTCCTTTTTCAGACCTGGTCCAAGAATTGGCATAAATTAAAGGACAGGAGGGCAGCCCCCATCTCTGCCAACACAAGTCCTCATCCATTGACCAGAAACCAACTAGAAGGACATCTCACCAGAGCAGGGATTCTCAATCTTGGCAACTTCAAGACTTGCGGACTTCAACTCTCAGAATTCCCCAGCCAGCGTGAAGTCTTTCATTTGATGCAACATTTCCTTCACAAAATATTGTGATTTTACCATTAGAGTCAAATGAAGAATGATGGCTTGTTGCTTTTTAATCTACTGAACAGCAGTAAAAATCTGTGAAGAGAAGAGAAGTTACCACATTTTGAAAGCCACATGAATCATCAAGATTTCAGAACTGAGTCCTGTTTAAAATATTGGTCCAATTCCTTAACAAGTCCAAGGCCTTCCAGAGATTCTCTCATTTCAACTTCAGACTGTAACTCTGCCAGTCCAGGACTCTGAATATCCATCCTGACTTGGAATTCTGGGAGTTATAGTCCAGATTTCAGGAGGTTCTGTGTTGAGGAAAGGATACAACAGCAGTTTTCCCTTCTTCCTTGCAACCGAAGACTGTTAATACATTCCTTGAGGTACTAATAATTATGGCCTTCTGCAATTGTTATACAAAGAGTTCTCAATTTCACAACCATCCATTTAGCAATGGTACAAAGTTACAACAGCGCTAAGAAAAGTGACTAATAATTGTCCCTCATACTTATGACTGTTGCCATATCCCCAATATCACGTGATTGTGGCTATCCCTGCCTCCCACCTGTAATTCCAAATTCATCTTCAAGATTATTCTCATACCTTGAGCACTCTTTTCTCCTTCCTGCCCAGGCTGAAACAGGAGGACCTACCTGCTCAGATTTCTAGGAAAGTCTTAGTGAGAGCTGAATAAACTTGGCTCAGCCTTCTCTCTGTTTACCTCATTAGGACAAGGAAGGGCAATTAAGATGCATGGGCTGGCTGTATCCTAACAACCATCTCCCCAGCCACCAATCTTAGAGCCTAATTCCCCCCTTTGAAGGATGATAAAAGCAATTTAGCTGCAGTCCCCTGCTAGCTTTCCCAAGGCATCCTTCAGCAACGGACCTTCCTTGAAGGAGAGATGGGCCAGGCGCTTTGAAGAATTGACCCCTCTGCACTTCTAACATATAACAAAAGGGGTGACAAAGTTGGAAGGGATCTTGGAGGTTCCATTTCATACAGATAACTCCCCAATCTCTTCTTAAAAGCCCCCTGGGATGGAGCACCACAACTTCTGAAGGCAAGATTTTCCACTGATCAATTATTCTCATTGTTGTGAAATTTCTCCTTAGTTCTAGGTTGGCTCCCCTTGATTAGTTGCCATCTGCTGCTGCTTGTCCTGCCTTTGCGCACTTTGGAGAATAGGTTGACCGGTCTTCTAGCACTTTCTGTAAGTTGGAAACATATAGAATCTACATAAAATCTAAGATACACATCAAGTCCAGCTATGCAGCACGTTAAGGAATCATTGGAGAAACCAATCAGTATCTTCTAATTGTGTGACCAGATACCTTTTATGCTCTCCTCCCATCCATTTTGAATAGATGAATTAGATGATGTGCCATGAATCCATAAGAAGATAGGGTAATTTCTGCCAGCCTACCCAAAGTCTCAGAATAAGTTGATTTATGCTGTTAACCCTGGACATAAGTGGGAATCCATGACACTTCCTAACCAACCTGGCTAATGCTGAGAGCTTGCACTGACCAACATCCAAAGACTTGACTACTCAACATCTTTGACCTACACATTGAACGCCATGTACATTTAAAGCAGAAAAGGCTGCAATTTCACCTTAAGGACAATATATACATTTCCACCCAAACTTAATGTCCAAAAACTCTCATTCCATAATTGTCACAGTGATGCCAACACCAATTCAAACATAATGGCCATGAAATGGAAGCAAGCCGCCAGCCTCTGGGGTGCGCATCCATTTGTGCAAACATGCGATAAAGTCTACATTGAATTCTGAAATTATGATTCTACCAAGGAGGGGCTTAATTTTGCATTTTAATGGAGCAGTATCCTTCTGTGCAAATTGTCCTGGGTCATCAGGAGAATTGGAGTGACTGTAGCCCAACTGATTTTATTGCTTCATCAAAAAAAATTTGTTCTTCTCCAATCCTCAATAAGCCTTTTAAAAACAAATAATTACAAAGTCTTTGCTGTCAGCAACCATTCATTTTCAAGCGGTGGAACGAGAGAAAGAACAGACCATTACACTGATTAATTCCAAATTAGTACCTTGAGGATGTGAAGCTAACATTGTGCGGAAGGATTCGAGCAATGGAACTTTGCTCCCCATCTCTGTCTCCCTCCCATCAAGAGATGGCTTTGTCTTCACTTAATTCCAAAAAGTCCTTAATGAGCTTCTCTATATTCATTGAAAGTTTCCATCCCATTATTTGGGGGAAGTATAATCTTTCATACCCAGACGTCAACTGGAACATTAATGTTTTTAATTACGGGAGGTGGATTAGGGTGCATGTGATGGAGGTGTGAGCTTGCAGGGAAGAAAGTGGGGATTCTGGATGAAAGGAACTCAATGGAGAGATCAGGCCAACTTCATTACGGTTTTGCATTAAAGACAATTACACAGAGCAGAAACACAGTTTCTGTCAATGGTCCCTTTTTCTGCCTAAAGGATTTTGAGTGGGAGATGGGTCTCGAACCATGGGATCCTCACTGAGGACTCTATTCTGGGTCAGTCTAGGAGTTTATTGACGCCTTTACATTTTGCATTTTTTCTTAAGCTCCAATTTAATTCATATCAGACCTGCATTAATCTTTCTCCAAGCATAGGTGGTTCCTAGGTGTTTTGCTGGACCTTAAAGCTCAAAATCTACCGTTAATTCCCATTCTAAGAGTCGAGAGTCAATTTTATAATGCCAAGTAGTCTAATCAATAAGATTGCGTTTGGGGAAACAGGCTATGAAGAATACATATTGTGGTCTCATTTTGTCAGATGAAAAAATGTGTCTAGTTTAATGAAAAGAGGGACTGGGGGGTGACATGATAGCAGTGCTCCAAGTTTTGAAGGGCTGCCCCAAAGAAAAGGGGGGCAACCTATTTTCCAAAGCCCCTGAAGGCAGGACAAGAAGCAATGGATGGAAATTAATGGAGAGAAGCAACCAGGAACTAAGGAGAATTTCCTGATGGTTAGAATAATTAATCAGTGAAACAATTTGCCTTCAGCAGTTGTGGGTGATTTTAAGAAGAGATTGGACAATCACTTGTCTGAAATGGTCTAGGGGCTCCTGCTTGAGCAGGGGGTTGGACTAGAAGACCTCCAAGGTCCCATCCAACTCTGCTGTTCTGTTATTCTTGGATGTCAAAATGTTGTTTTGACTACAAAGACAGGCAGACACAATTCTTGGGTTATTACTAACGTGACATGCTGACAGAAGCCTTCATTTATATTCCAATTGCTCTTCCTTGATGGGTCAAAATAGAAATACTCTCCTGGCAACAATCAAGCAGGAAACTCAGAAAAGGACCATTGTCGCATGTGTCGATTGTGTGTGCCTGTCTTCACTGTGACAATCCAGCTCCTCTCAAGATGCCGCTCTATTTTCATCTGACGATTTCCACTCTTAGCAATTTCCAGTTTATTTATTCTTTGCAAATCTGAACCAGAGTTGGAAGAAAAAATGAGGAATGAATGCCTAGCCGAGCTCCGTGCTCTGAATCCGCAACGCCTTGCTTAGGTGGGAATCAAATGACCAAGACTTTCCAATCCATTACAAAATCACACAAGAACACCATTAGCTCACAACTACATAGAGGGCAAAGGGAACTAAGGTTATGGAAAAGAATTCAGGACAAGAACTCTGGCTCAGAGACTCAAATCCAATTCTGCAAAAATGTTATGTGTACTTCACTCAATGCAGGCAGGCTCAGAGACCATCTATGGAGCAAATTAGAAAAACTCTTGCAGAATAGGAAAAAATTTCACACAATTCGCTAAGCAGTGTCTAGAAAAGAGTCTAAGAAGCTTGTAAATGCCTGCAAGGGTTGTAGTTTGAAAGCTTTACGCAACCCCCTAGGACAGGAGCTAGTCCTTCCCCATTCTTCCCATTCCTTTTGAATCCAAATTTGTTTCTTCTAGAATGCAACCCAACCCATGTTGGATTGTCTTGGGATGAAAAGTCCCAAGTCCATTTGATTTACAAATTTACAAAAAGATTTCAAGGGAAACCTTTTTTTTTTCCTGGAGGCACAAATCTGGTATGCAACAATCAGAGCTATCCTCAAAAGTCAAGAAGGTGACCACAAATGGTGCAACTGAAGCTCTGCCTGTTTTTCTATGCATGGCACGCCATTGGGTCAACGTCTTGACTTTGGGGGCCATGCTCTGAGGACACCTCTGACTTCATTAAGGGCCTTGTAACATCCAATACCTGCAACTCATGATGAACACATTTGTCAG
>JANHFR010005253.1:66759-77259 GCA_032468015.1 Mimophis mahfalensis | reverse complement strand
ATGATAGAGTAGAGATGGGATAGAGCAGGCCTTTTTCTGGAACCACAAAGTCTAAATCCTAGAGGGGCCTCTAGGGTAGGTCTTGGGTTGTTGCGCCCCTGGAGGTAGAGCGGGGTACAGAGAGTTTCACTCTCTATCTGTACATGTAAGTGCGTGTGTGTGTGTAGGCACGCAAGTACACACAGACGTGTGCAGATACACATGCACAGGCATCTTGGACTGCAGTTTCAACAACATTGGGGATTATGGTTTTTGTAGTCCAGCAGTTCTGGAGTAGGGAGATATGTGCGCGACCCCCTAGCCACAAAAGCCTGTTTTGTTTTATTTATTTGTTTGTTTACTAGCTGATAACCTGGCTTCGACCAGGTCTGCAGCCTACAATTCCCAGTGTTCTTTGCCTGATTTGCAAGCCTTGCCTCTATTGGCTGGAGAGCCTCCAATTTCCATGCCTTGCCTGGTGACCCTCTGCACATGTGCAGTAAGCTTGGCAGTGAAATGTCCACTTCGGCACCCTTTTTGTGGGGAAAGACCCCACCCCCAAGGCTTTTGTGACCCTCCCAGTGCTGATCTTGCAGTGCCAAAGTATGTTTGTGCCAAGTTTGGATGAGATCGGTTGCTCCGTGTAGGAACATATAGAGCACATATACACACACATGCCTCACCATACTTCTGTTTAATATATATAGATTTACTACTTTGAGAGTGGAGTTAAAGTGAGTCCCCCTGGAAAAGAATCAGATTCTTCCCTGGACTTATTAAAAAAACATAGCCGGGCGTTGCTCTGAGTGCTCTAAATTCAGTTACGGGCTGCATCAAACCACAGGGCAGCAGGACCCATTTCTAATCGGATCCTTTGCTGAACTGGAGCATCTTTGGGGAGTGCCAGGGGCCAAATCTGAGCAAAACCATGAGCAAAGAAACCTGAGAAATAGGATGTGCAGAGACCGAGGAGTGACCCCCCCAGAACCAGGAGAGACACTGGCGAAGTCTCTGCACGAACGGCGTCGACTTCTAGCCTAACAAGGAGAGCCACAACAAGCAAAGCGACCACAGCTGAAGAGAAGCGTGATGGTGGCGCGTTATGAAAAGAAAAGGACGGACAAGGGTTCTGGTTGAAAAACTCTCCCTCTCTACCCTGGGCTGTGATCCATGTTCTCCACACCCCTCAGGTTTCCTGATCAATGACTTGGCACACCGCTTGATGTAGATGAAAGGGGTGTGTGTGTGTGTGTGTGTGTGTGTGTGTGCACTTAAACACAATCTTGCCTGATTGCAATCAATAAAGCCAGGGGGATTAACAAAGAATTCCTTGGGTCACCGATTCATTTGCTCAAGCAAGATCCCACAAATGTTGGCTTCTTTAAAACGGTTTGTCTGCACGTTTCCCCACAAATACAGGTATTCCTCAACTTAAGGATCACAGTGGAGCCCAAGATATCCGATGTTACATGAGACATTCATTAAAGTGAATTTGTTAAAGACAAATTCCTTGTGTGTCCAATCACACCTGGCCGATAAAAAATTCTGTTCTGTTCTGTTCTGTTCTGTTCTCCTGCTTGAGCAGCGGGTTTGACTAGAAGACCTCCAACGTCCCTTCCAGATTCTATTCTATTCTATTCTATTCTATTCTATTCTATTCTATTCATTCCTGTTCCTATTCTCGTTGACCAAGGCAATGTCTGCAGCCATCTCAGGACGCTCATGGCTGAGCTATGGGTAGTGATGGACTGAGAGTGTAACACAAGGGACACACTCTGTGGCTCCAAAGTGCTGTGCAAGAAGGAACTTTATTGCTTCCCGCGGGTCCTCTCCCCTTCAGACACCCTTGTGGACAAAAGAAAAGCTCGCTTAGAACAATCACACGGACCCTGCAAACAAGTACAGAAGGAGAGTTCGGGAACTAAAGGCATCAGTTCGGCAACAAGTAAATAAATAAAATAAAGGTAGCAGGCTCAGGTGGGCTGGTGGAGGAAGGGGATGGGGGCAACACCCACCGTGAGAGTTCCTATGGCACCATAAAAGATGAAACACATTCATTTCCGCGGCCAGGCCAGTGGCTTGCCAGGCTGCAGCGCCAGGTACGTACAATGTGTGGATCACAGCAAAGAGGAGGACCGAGTGTGGGCCGCAGAACACGGGCGAACAAGTCAAGTCCTGGTGGCAAAGCAAACAAACATGTTTCGAATAACCGTGGACAAGTTCCACAATGTTGGATAAGGAGAAGCATGACTACAAAGGTAGTTCAAGGTTTCTTAAAAAAAAAATAGAAAGTGCAACAGGTTCCACGTGTGCAATCTCTGCTTGCAGAAACCAGAATTCCTAGACAGTCCCCTGGAAGTGCAGCATGGACTCCAGCATGGCTCCAGCTCCGAGCGGGGAGGCTGGTGATTGGAGGACTAATCCAAAGTCAGGACCGGTTTAGTCAGGAGTTTGTGATCCAGATCCCAAATGGTGTCCAAACAAGACAATGCTCTCCTCTCCATTTGATTCCGCTGTGGGTTGCAACACAGCCACACTATGAGGCAGCGGTGTGCGGCTGTTTCTTCTCCTCGTTGGTTCACAGATGCTCAGAAAGCTGTTTCGGAATGCTTAGAGTCTGGTGCTATGGTTGTGGTATTCATTGTTCCTTTTCTCCTCCGTGACGTTGGAGCAGCTTTCCTCGTTGGGGCAGCCCCCTCGTTGGGCTTCGTGGCTGGGCTCTGCTGAGCAGCAAGGCTGGGCCAGCGGATCCCAGTAAAAGTTTAGCACTGATTGCTCCTGATTCTCCATCTCCTTCAGGTCGTAGATCTCGCGCGCGCTCAGCAGCGGCGTCTGCACCTCAAAAGTCCTCTCGAATTTGGTGTAATCTACGTGGAAGGCACCTTTCTCCAGGGTCATGCAGGGCTCAAAACGGTGGCCCCAGAGGATTTCGTTCTCGATGTACGATGTCCTGGCTTGACACGTCATTCCTAAAAGAAGAGAATGAGAAAAGGAAAGACACAGTTGGGAGGTATCGAACAAACGTAACATTCACAGGGTAGGAACCCAAGGGAGGAGGAGTCAAACATGCTATCAGTCTGGCATCCCTTCTCACCCACCAAACATCTAAATCCAGCCCACCTGGAATTCCATTGACTCTTATTTACCGCCAACTGGCTCTGAACTTTAGTAGTTCAGATTCTTGTAGAGAGCTTAAGCTTGCAAACAAACTTTTATATATGCCTTTGAACTGCCTGGATCTTCTAATTTCCTTGGAGCTTGGCAGGAAGTTAATGTTAATAGACTTCCCTTTGTGATCTAATAACTCACATTCTGCTCAGATCTTTCAATGAATCCAGTCTGGCACTACAGCCCCTTACTTCCTGATGAGTTTCCAAACACAATTCACGGTGTTGCTACTTATATTTAAAGTCTTACGTGGTATATTTTCCTTCCTCTCATCCTGGCTAAACACCTGGCCATGCTGGGGAAAATCTCCACTCCCCAAAGGGTGCTTTGTTTGGTCTGCAATGAGCAGGTTAGAAAAAAACCCAGGTACTTGTGGGTTATGCAATGGCCTCCAGGTAAAAAAATTGTGGCTTAGTACAATGTGCAACACCTGCGTCAACGATAGGGGGGTGGCGGCAACCATATTACGCATAGGTGGTGTGCAACACTGAATAAAACGGGAAAATAAAAATTGCACCAGAGTTGCACCTAAGGTCAACATGGAATCCGGAAAGAGTGCAGAGAAGAGCAGCAGAAATGATTAGGGGGCTGGAGGCTAAAATATGAAGAACAGTTGCTGGAATTGGGTAGGTCTCGTTTAATGAAAAGGAGGGGGGGGGGAACAACACGATAGCAGTGTTCCAATATCGGAGTGGCTGCCACATTGGGGGGTCAACCTATTCTCCAAAGCACCTGAAGGCAGAACAAGAAGTGAAGGATGGAAACTAACTTAGGAGAGAAGCAACCTGGAATTCAGGAGAAACTTCCTAACAGTGAGAACAATTAACTAGTGGAACAGCTTCCCACCATAAGTTGTAGGTGCTTCAAACTGGAGTTGTTAAGAAGAGATTGAATAACCTGAAATGCTGAAATGGTATAGTTTTTCCTGCCTGAGCAGGGGGTTGGTCTAGAAGACCGCCAAGGTCCGTTCCAATTGTGTTACTCCACATCTGGATCCCCTGAGATTACTTACATGTAGTGTGAAGGCATGTAGTAGCCAACCTAGCAGTTCAAAAGCATGTAAAGATGCAAGTAGAAAAATAGGGACCCCCTTTGGTGGGAAGGGAACAGCCTTCCATGAGCCTTCGGCGTTTAGTCATGCCGGCCACATGACCACGGAGACGTCTTTGGACAGCGCTGGCTCTTCGGCTTGGAAACAGAGATGAGCACCGCCCCCTAGAGTCGGGAATGACTAGCATGGATGTGCGAGGGGAACCTTGACCTTAGTATGAAGGCAGGTCTGAAACGTTAGAAACCTGACAGGCATGATAGGGTCCCCAGTCGCACGTCGTCACACCTGAGACGACAGCCACACAGCGTCTCTCCTACAGGAGGCTGCTAGGCGGCAGACTCACCTGTGGCTTCCACAATGCCTTCCAGGATGATGATGATCTCAAACTGCTCCCTCTTCAGCGCCTCTGCAGACATCTCCCAGAAAGGGCTGACCTCGTTGATGATGTGGCAAATGATCTGCGGCTCCACCAGGAAGAGTCGGTCCTCTCCCGTGCCGTAGCCCAGATTCAGTTCGGATTGGTCGAGGGGGATGAACTCCCCTTCCTTGGTGTGCCTGGATTTGATGAGTTTGGCCCTGATCTTTGCATCCACCATGTGGCTGTCCCGAAGGTCTCCGATGCGGAACATGAGACAAAGCTTCTCGTCGCGGCTGGAGATCACGCACTTCTTGCTGAAGATTAAGGTCTGGGCGCGCTTCTTGGGCCGGGAGATCTTGACGAACATGCATCCCACCATGAGGGCGTCGATCATGGACCCGATGATGGACTGGGCCATCAGCAAGAGGACCCCCTCGGAACAGTTGGCGGTCACAATGCGGGAGCCGTAGCCGATGGTCCGTTGACTCTCCACCGAGAAGAGCAAGGCGGAGATGAAGTTGTCTATGTTCTCAATGCAGGCCTTCCATTCGATGTCCCCGATGTGGTTGATGTCGTCTCGTATCCAGGCGTCCAGGTAATACATGATGCCGAAGACCACCCAGGTGGTGATGTAACACATGCTGAAGATGAAGAGGAACCAGCGGTACTTGAGGTCCACGATGGTGGTGAAAATGTCAGAGAGGAACCTCTTCTTCTCCTGAATGTTGCCTAGGCTGACCTTGCACTTGCCAACTTTGGTCACGTAGCGCTGCCTCTGGTTCTGGCTCCTACCCACAAACTGCCGGTCGTCTTCGATGAGTTTGCAGAGTTTGCTCTGCCCTTTCTCCGAGGTGGGCATGGAGATGACGCTGCGGGTGAGGGCCTTTTTCCGGGAAGAGTTGCTGATGATGTTGGGCACGCTGAACGCATGCTGGGGGCAGAGCTGAGCGTTGAACTCCCGCAGGAGGGCAGGGGGCAGCGGGTCGGTCCGGGAGGGCCAGCAATATTTCGGTAGCTTGTCTGTGCTGTTGGAGATAGGAGGCTGGTGTTTGGGAGGCCCAACCGCACTGAAGCTGGCCTGGTCCACCAGGCTGAGCCTCTTCTGCAGAAGGACCGGCCGGACGTTAGGGACGTGCGAACCGCAAAGGATGGGGTGGTAGTTGCAAGACACACTGCTTCGGTTGGCGCTCATGGTTGTGGCTTGTTGGTGACTCTCACCTAAAGGGGTCGTCATTTCAGGCTGGGGGAAAAAAAACACAAAGTCCTCGCGTTATGACCACAACTGTGCTCCAAATTTTCAGTTGCTAAGTGAGACATGGGTGGAATTTCTGCCCCCCTTTCATGACCTTTCTTGCCACAGCTGTTTGTTAAGTCAATCACTGCGGTTGTTAAGTTGGCAACATGGTTATTAAGTGAATCTGGCTTCCTCGCCTTGACTTGGCTGGTCAGAAGGTCACAAAAGGGGATCACATGACACATACCCCGGACAGGGGGAGCATCATAAATTTGAGTCAGCTGTCAAGCATCCGAATGTAAACCACATGACCATGGGGATGCTGAAAAAGTCATAAGGATGAAAAATGGTCATAAGTTATTTCTTTCCAGTGCTGTTGTAACTTTGGTCACTCAGTGAAGCATTGTAAGTCAAGGGCTATCTATAATTCACTAGAAGCCCCCAGGCAATTTGATTTCCTGCTCCAGACTAATGAGTGGGCTGCCCTGAAAGCTTTTAATCAAAGCAGGCGTCTCCAGCCTTGGCAACTGGAAGACTTGTGGACTTCAAACTCTGCAGGCTGAGGAATTCTGGGAGTTGAAGTCCACAAGTCTTCACGTCGCCAAGGTGGGAGACCCCTGCACTAAAGCACAAGTCCTCCTTTTTAAAAGCAAAATGGTCCATTCCCTCTTGCTGGCTAGGTATTGATCAAATATCTGAACTTTCCTGCAGTTGTGTCTTAACCTCAATAACTGGGGTGGATTTCAACTCCCAGAATTCCCCAGCCAGTATGAGAGGTGCAAAGTCTACACATGTTAAAGTGACCCAAAACTCTCCATTAATGTATAAATGAAAAGGGTGGCTGGTCACCCAGACAGTCGGATCACATCCCAACCTGCCTTATGAATATAAATCGGAAGATAATTGAATTAGACCATGGGAGTTGAAGTCCACAAGTCTTCAAGTTGCCAAGGTTGGAGACCCCTGAATTAGACTATTACCAAACACCTTCTCTAAGGGGACTTCAAGAGTGACAATTCTGAGATGCCAGTTGTCATTCACCAGAAAAACAAAAACAGTGAAATGGAAGGAAGATCTGGAGCCTCCCAACCTTGGCAACTCTGAGACTTGTGGGCTTCCAACTCCTCCAATTCTGGGAGTTGAAGTCCAGAAATCTTAAAGTCACCATGGTTGGAGACTCCGGATCTCAAATCGCCCTGGAGACTCTTCAGGGGACGGCATTGAGAGGCGCCTAGCAACGGTATTCAGCACACCTACGGTACCTTCGGAGAAGGGGTCCCATGGCTGCCTGTCTCTGTGGGAGGCCGTGGAAGATAGGCCAGCATGTACTTTGCGGTGGGGATCTTCGCTGGAGGGATGGAATTCCTGCGGAGCCTGGGTTCCTCATACTTCAGCGGCTCATCTCCGGCATCGTTGTAAATGTAGAGGTTGTTGTCAAGTTGCAATTCTATGTTGCTCCTACAATTAGGAAGCACCATGGCTACTTCAGACCGAAAGGTGGACTAATCCCAAACATCGTGTTTCCTCCAAGGAGGGAGCCTTTAGATTGGAAAAGAATAAGCAAGGATTTGGGGAGCAAGGAAAATGGTTGTGTGCATATAGGAGATTCAAGTTCATCCTCTTTTGCAGGCCCCACAAAATTGCCTTACTGGTTTTTGAATCAAGATTTACGATTCCTTAGGGAGTTGGGCGGCCTATAAATCGAATAAATAAATACATAAAATTGAATTGAATAAATGAATTCCTTACTCAGGTAACTGATTTAAAACCATTCAGACATTTTAGAGTTTGGTTTTATCGATTATATAGGTTGGTTACGGAGAAACTGACAAGGATATAAAGCAAACCAGAGATGAGAACTAAGAACCAAAGTAAATGTAGCATTAAAAGGGGCAGAATAAATTCATTTTTTTTTAAAAAAAAAAATCAGTTCCAGCTCTCTTATCAATGCCCCAAATGGTAGCTGACGGACGTGAAACGTTCACTGTAGAAATAAACATTCACATCTGCAAAAGCTGTATAGAGTTTTGAAGCCTTCCTGGTAATTACGACATAGCTGTTTACCCAGTCCTGGCAACTATTGTGGACTGATGGATTTGTAGGGCCTCGGTCACTGCGTACAGTAATTAAGTAGTGCACCCACATCTCGAGGAATACTGGTTGATCGGGTTTGACCGGTTGAACTATCAAGAGCACCAATTCTGATGAAGAAATGAGAAAGTATTGTTGTCTGACTGCTGTAGACAACAGAGAAGGAAGTTCAAACCGAATGAAATGGACTTGGAGATCAACGTTCGAATACACCCTTGTAAGCCCACAGCATCAACAAGCCCGATACCCCGATTTTATCCCAGAAATGCCATCTAAAATAGGAGTGTTAAATACTTGTCTTTTGAGGCAGATTAGGCTGTCAATCCGGATAACTGTCCACTCACCTACAGAGGAAGAAGTTAGCCCCAGAGAAGCACTGGACGGTAAAAATAGGTGACTTATTTCCGTGCCTACCTCGCTGGGGTAGGAAGGATCCCCCAGACCAAAAGAGACAGATCCTAAGCAGTCCAAAATCTGGGAAGGACGAGAGGTTTCCCTCCTTAGTTTGAACTGACTGTTTGCTACAGTTTGGCTGTGCGTGGATGAGTGTGTTCAAAGACTGTCGGGGGTTTAGGGTTAGGGTATCTCTGCATTAAGAAGGGGAGGGAAGTTTCAAAAGGGGGATGATATATGGGATGTAGATTTGTAGACAAATGTAAAAGGGTTTAGATTAGGGGCAGAGTTAAGGATAAATGTTGATTAAAGGTATTGGCTCCCAAGATAGACATCACCACACACTGTTCTTGCAAACCATCGGATTAGGGTATTTTTTATTTATTTTTTGTATATGCTTTTTAAATGTTTTTCTTTTTGTTGTTGTTCTGTTGTCTTTTTACTGCTTTTTTTCTTGCTTTTTGGCCATGTTTTGATCGCTTGTTGTTTTTGTAAGTTTTTAGTGAAATTTCTAATAAAGATAATTTATTTAAAAAAAAAAAAAGACTGTTGGCGGTGCTAAAATAATGGCCTTAAAATCTGGCTTGCATTGGGTGAGAGTACGGGAAGATTGACTGTATGCAACATCCCCTTCCATTTTATTGAGTTGTGTCCTCTGTTCGTCCAGCCGCCCATCTCAAACCACTGACAGTGAGTGACAGTGAAGAGCAGATGGCAAAACCAATTTCAGGCCGGAAGAGCAATTCACAGATGGTGAAGGCAAGAGATTCTCGGCTCTCTTCCTCTGGATTTAGAGTCCTCTGGGCACATGCCAGGTGAGGAAGAGGGGCCAGGGGAGTGGAGTCACCCGGCAGTGCAGGCAGACACTCGGATGTCTTTCTTCTGCTCCTTTTTTCTTTGCACATCCTGCCATCCTTTGGGCTTGCTTGGGGCGAGAGCTTTCTTGGGCTTAAATCTCTGGGTGAGGAACACCACCAGCCCCCCAAAAGCCACCCCAAACAAAACAACTTGAGAACAGGCAACAACAGATTGCAGGTTTATGAATTCCAGCTGCAGGAGCTGGGATGATGCGGCTGCTTTGGCAACACACAGAGAGCCGTATCATGCCGAGGGCCTGGCGTTTGGAAGGCTCTGGGACGGTGCCCGGTCGAGCCTTCTTCCTCGGGGATCCTCCAGGGTCAGAACTTCCAGCCAAGAGAATTCTGGGGCTGAGGGCACCCACAGAGTCAGGGGGCTTCAGATGGGGCAGAGCTGACACAAACCACCCCCAAGAGAGCTCTGGGTTTCACACCAGCTGAAGTTTTAGGAAATTCCTCAAGGACAACGTGGACGAAGGTGGAGGACGATGGCAGGGACGGCCATTTTGGGCTGAGGAGAAGGCAACCTCCGAGCTCGGCTTCCAGAGGTATCCCCAACCAACGAGTAACTGTCTTAACTCGGGGAGTAAATGGAGATCCTGGGGGAGGGGTAAATGGGGGAGAGGTGGAGACCCTCACCCTCCTTCCTGACTAAAGCAACTAAGGGATCCACCACCACAAATAGGAGGAATTGCCAGGGGGACCCTAGACTGGAAGAGTCTGTCTCTGGAAGAAGGACCGAAAGGATAGAATTCTCAATTGGCCAAGTGTGATTGGACACACAAGGCATTTGTCTTCCGTGCATAAGCTCTCAGTGTGCATAAAAGATATAAGTCATGATCATAGTCTTCATAAATACAATTCATCCTGGAAAGAGATCTCGTTAGCACAAGCTGGTTCTAAATTGAGAGGAATCCGGAAGCAAGACCACATATGTTAATTTACATGCCAAAGAACGGCCCCTTTGGTCCCTAATCTCTGTTCTAGACATGGCTGCTGGTGAAGGGTGCACCTACCTCATAGTTGCTGCAGGGTGGGATTTGAGGGCCAGGTGAGGGAGCTCCAGACTTACGGGGAGGCCTCTTGTCCTGCAGAATCTGTCCTGCGGGTCTTTCTTGGAGACTCCTAAGCCCTCCAGCTGGGCTCAAGAGCAGAGTGTCCACCTAAGCCACATCCCTCTCCCAGAAGGGTTCCCATGGAAGGGTAAGCCATCCCTCTCTCCCTTTCGGAGCCTCCAACGTTCCCAGAAGTGAGGAAGACAGCCAGAAAACCGCCTTTCAATTCTGCCTTGCAAGGAGAAGGTCATCAGATAAGCTGCTTCAATGACATGCAGAATTATCTCAAGATGATTTAATCAGAGGGACGGGGG
>JANHFR010005253.1:13309-26964 GCA_032468015.1 Mimophis mahfalensis | reverse complement strand
TCTCTCTCTCTCTCTCTCTCTCTCTCTCTCTCTCTCTCTCTCTCTCTCTCTCTCTCTCTCTCTCTCTCTCTCTGTTTCTCTCTTTTGGCTTCTCTCTCTCCCCCCTCCCTCTATCCCTCCCTCCCTCTCTCTCTCATGAATTTGAAAAACCAGGGCAGAATCAGAAAGGTTATTCTTGGGATGGAATTCAGAGCAGGCCCCCTTGACCAAGCTGCACCCAAGAACAGGGATCTCCAGGAGGCACCCAGGAAAGGAAGCCCCTGGCCAAGCCCCTCCCCAAAATGCCTCGCTGGCTTGGAAACAAGTAGCCCCCCCTTCTCTGAAATGGGTATGCAGCCCTTCCCTTTTGTGCAATTCCAATCCTTACCTGCAAAGCTGCACATGCAAGGGGTCAGCATCCATTTCCCCTTTCATCTTGTGGCAAACAGCTGCCGATCGGGCCCTGGCCGGTCTTTTTGGGTTGCACAGCAAGAGGGCAGAGTTTGGGCACGGTAGCATTTGGAAAGCGCCGTTTTCTTTTCATCCTGGCTGGCACACAAAAGAAGAAGAATAGGAAAAACTCTGCACTCAAAAGTTGGAAAAATAGCAGGCCAGAAATCTAATTTGGCAGACATTTTATTTCTACTCTAGAAACTGGAAGGTAAAGTCGTTGTTTGTTTTGCCCAGATAGGAGCATCTCCAGGACTTGAGGAGTTCCGTGCAGAAGATTAAGTGTGAGTCTACTTGTAAGTTCAGGTCATGTGGAAACACACGGATGATCACAACTCTGTTCTTCCCCCGCCCTCGGTGTGTTAACTTCAACTTAGCCTCCAAGGGATGCCCCAATACCAAACCTAACAGAACGCAAGAGAGTCTAACTTGGAAGTTCTCTGGAGGGATTGAAGCCAAATGACCCGTCTTCTGGAAGGAATGTGTTGGACTACCCTACTAGGCTGGTGAATGCTGCCTCTTGAGACCAAGGTAGATGGGTGTGTTCTTCCACATCTTCTTGTACATGGCAAACACAAACTGCACACAAATCCCTCAGTTGAGTTGCTCCCGTTTTGTCTGGAGTGAGTCCCAGTTGCTCCATCCTCTTCCAGACGGCTAACCAGGCCCTGAAGCCACCTTGAATGGCTTCTCCTAGAAGTAGCAAGAGAAGGAGAAGCTCACCATAACTTAGCAAGAAGGATGCCATTGTCTCTCGACTACTTTCCTCCATAACGGTCTTCCTACCCACTTTCGATCCACTCTCCCAGGTTTGGTGGCCAAAGGGGGAGGGGGGAGCCAAACTCCTCCTCAGCTTACACAACTTGAGTCACTGAAGCAAAGTTAGTTATGGCCCAAGGAGATCTCTTCCCTCCTTCCCTCCACTTGGCAGTCTCTAGACGCCAGGAGTCTTTGATTTCCTGGAAAACCAATTACTGAACAGCAGATTAGAGCACTAATAAAGTCCCATTATACCATTTTCAGAAAATAAATCTGATCGGATGCTGCCAATTTATCTCTGTTGGCTCACAACGCAGGCCTCCCTTCTGCCGGGCATCCTGCGAGGCGTTTGAGATGGATGGGGCAAAGGCAGGGAGGTGGAGAGGAATACCAAATGCCAGGCCAGAAAGCTAATTAGACGGGGCACAGAAACTCAATCTCGAAAGTTTCTCAGCGTCCCAGCTTAGAATGAATAATTGGAAGAGCAGTTCCCTTTATTGGTTAGATTCAATGCATTAGCACCTCCCAAGAAGGTAAGAAGGTCAGCCCAGCTCTGAGGCAGGATCTGACCAAGGAAGGGCTCCTTTCTCCCTCGGAGGTCAACAAGAGGCATTCAGGGATTTCCAAGCAAGGGTCAAAGGCCACTGACCTGCTCCCCAGCCACAAGACAGGGCCTTTCGATGGGGAATAAGCCCCCTAAAATCTCTCCTCATCCAGTTGCCTTTATTCGTCGGGCCTCTGTGGATTTTCCCAGGCTCTTGTCAACTTTAAACTCTTCAGTGGGGGGCTGCCACCCCAACCGATGACCTCAAAGGCTTCATCAGGGACGGATGACTGCGATTCAACTGCTCTCTGCATTTTCTTTTATTATCAACGTTCAATAACCGCCGACCCTCCTTCCCGGCCGTTTCCACTTTGCCGGGAGGAGGCTTTCTATCTGCTAACAGAGTCAGGTAATCAAATTAGCACTGCTTTTACACTCACTTTCTCTGCAACATGACAACTGGCAGTCAAGGGCCCAGTCCATCAGTACCACACACTCATTTCCTGGCTCCCTTAAGGGACTCTGGGCTGCTCTGGGCTGCAGCTGGACCTGGATGGAGACAGAGGAGCCAGCTGAGCATCCTCCTGCGCCCCCTCCCTTCTGACCTGCTGATGGGCATTCTCCCCCCGCCAATACCAACAGCCTCCCCCCTCTCTATACCTATTATCCGTCTATGGACAGGGGCAGGGTGGCTCGTGAAGTGAGAATGCCAGGCTAACCATCGATGGTCTCCTGTTCGAGATCTGTTGCTCTCGCAGGGCTGGGTGAGCTCCCAACAAATGGTCCAGCTCCCACCGACCCAGTGGTTCAAAAGCAGGTGACCACAAGAACATAAATGGGCACCATTTCACAGGGACATGAAGGGATCCCCCAACTGGATGGTCCTCCAGGCCATGGTGATGTCACCAGCAAATCCTTTCACCATGGAAGCCCTTCAGTGCTTCTGACCCTGAAGTATTAGTATTACCTGTCTATATCTGTCTTTCTCTGTATAGCTCTATCTCTGTTTTGTCATCCATCCATCCATCCATCCATCCATCCATCCATCCATCATCTATCCATCAATCCATATACATCTGTCTGTCTGTCTATCCATCTATCCATCTATCAATCCATTTGTCCATTCATCCATCTTTCTATGTTCATCTATCTCTATGCATCATCTCTATCATCCATCTTTCTATCTCCATCTCTCTCTCTCTCTCTCTCTCTCCTTCCCTTGCATATCTATCTATCTATCTATCTATCTATCTATCTATCTATCTATCTATCTATCTATCTATCTATCTATCCGTCTGGCCATCCATCCACCTTAATATGTATGTATGTATGTATGTATGTATGTATGTATGTATGTATGTATGTATGTATGTATGTGTCTGTCTGTCTGTCTATCTATCTATCTATCTATCTATCTATCTATCTATCTATCTATCTATCTATCTATCCATCCATCCATCCATCTATCATCTACCTACCTACTTACCTGCCTACCAGGGATTAACAAACCTCATCCAGGGTGCTGGTGCTTCCTTCGCTCAGCTAATTTCCAAGATCGTCACACTGAAGCTTGAGATTTCTGACCAAGTCTTGTCTCTTGCCCAGATTTTCGCACTGGAGGCAGGAACTGGCCACTGCAGGGGGTGGTGGATGTGGTGACACACACCCAAAGGGCAGAGCTTGGGTCATGGGGTTATAGTTGGGTCCGCAGTCTTGGTTTTTGTGACTCCACCCTGAGGATACCACTGTGGGCTGCCATGAAGAGCTAAGACCCAAACTGGACAGGCTAGTATAGTGGTCACCAGGATACTGTGAGATCTGGATTCAAGTCTACTCTCAGTGACAGATGCTCGCTGCTGAATCGGGGCCAGCCTCCCCACTCTGACCCACCTGCCTCTCAGATCGTTTCTGGACTGGATATAATCAGAAGGGATGTTCTGGGGAGAAAATCTCCCCAGAGCCATTGGGGGAAGGAGACGGACGACATGTTGATAGAACAGCACTGATGTTGGTCTCCTCCTCATGCAACAAGAACCTGGTTGAAGGGGTACCAGATCCCTCCTCTCTAGCCCCTCTTCATGGCTTCCAAGGCACAGACCCATGGAGTGTGAATTAGGCCAGCCAGAGGCCCCCAACACCAGTTGCTGGAGGCGGGGGCCTCTTCCAGGCTGGCAGCCACTTCCCACGCCCATCATGGGTCCCCCAGAGATCTCAGCTCTTCCCTCCTTAGAATTCTTGTGGTGTGGAGGTGAGCCCCCCCCCCCACCTCCGGGAAGGCACCAATAGTACCTGCTTCCCATCACCAACCTTGAAAGGCTCATGAGAGACACTGGCTTCAACCTGCCCAGCAACTTGTCAAGACAGCCTCGAGCAGGGCTCGTGCCATGCATCTCCTCTCTCGGGCTGTCACATGGCATGGATCTGCCCCTGGGGGCCGTCTCCACAAGAGGCAGCAGCCAAGAGGATCCGTCCATGAGCAGCTTGCATGACATCAGCCGGGGGAGGGCAGGCAGGGAGCGAGCCTCTTCGCATCTTCTCCGCCTGAAACGTGAGGCAGTGCAGAGGGACTGATGCCCACATCAATTATGCATTTTTTAAAAATCCGACAGATAGGGGAAAACGAGGAAGGAGGAGAGCTGAGCGCTCCCAGCTTCCTTAATTGCATTTAATTTCTCTGCTGAGGCAAAGGCAGAGGAAGGGGTGGGAGCAAATCGCAAGGCTTGCCCTGCTGCCCACCAGCTGATCCGAAGAAGGAAGACGAATTCAGCTCTTTCCACCCTCCCGGAAGCCTTCATGGCTCGTCCTGCCCTGGGGCTCTCCTTGCTGCTGCTTGCCATGGCTTCCCCGGGGCACAGCAAAGGTAAGAAACTCAAGCAGAAGTTTTGAGGGGTGGGTTGCCTGCCTTGTGCCTGTCCAAGTGTGGAGGGATTTGCATGAGTGGGTCTACGTGGAGAGATGGCCAGGTCTTCCAACTTGGCAGCATACCTGTGCGTCAGAAAGCGAGGGACGTTGACAAGTGTTAACAGAAGAACAAGGGTGAATAGTCCTTGATGCTGGGGTGAAAATGAACAAGCGTTTTGGAGCTTGTGCTAAATAGTCTTCATCATAAAAAAAAAAACACGGTAAGGGAAATAAGTAAAAATCTTGTTATCCAGAATGATTGTGGAGATGCTCGCTCCCAGATGCAGAGGTGGACACTGTCTAAAGAATGAGGAAGGAGGATTAGATGTATTAATGGCCTGAAACTCACCATGATGTCTTCATGTAGAGCTCCACATTGAGAGATGTTCTACTTCCAAAGAAAAGATGTCGGGGACAAGTGAGAAGATGAGACTTGCTCTCCCACCCAGGGGTAGGGTGCCACTTGCTAGCCAGGCTTGGAAACAAGATGGTCTATAGACTTTTGGTTCAAACACTCCTATAGATTCCTCAGAACCAAGGCTCTTCCACTGAAGCTCCTGGTGGATGTGAAGAACATTCACAAACGTAGTTCTTTAGTGGTTGCAAAAGTTAAATCTAAATTCACCATTGCTGCAAGAGGAAGTCCCTGTGGGGACCCTGGTGCTTTCTGCCCTTGGCTGTTTTCTTGCAGTCCTTTCATTGCCCAACTAAGTAACATCATCAGAGCTACAGAACTCACACTTAGTGTCCCATCAATTGTCCTCTCCATTGTAAGCATTCTTTTGCACCTTTGGGAAGTTATAAAAAATTCTACACCACACACCAATAAATAAGGAAATGATTTGTGAAGCTCAAGTCTGAGACCAGTAGACTCAGGAAAACAACCCTAAATTCCTTGTTGCTTGGCATGGTGAGGGCTGAATGACTGGATGATACCAAGAGCTCAGAGAACAGATGACTGTGTAGCTGTTCAAACTTCCTGTTTCCGTAGGCACCATGCGCTGGTGCTCCTAATTGGTTAATTAGGAGCTTTTCATCTTGCTAAGCCACAAGAACAGAGTTGTGAGGAGCTGGGAAGTACTAACAATTGGTGGACAATTGGACTTATTTGGTTGCCATCCTAAGACATATTTTGAGACACACAAATACATCTCGTATGTCTTTATTTCTTTTGTTGTACAGAATGATCTTCCAGACAGGCAACAGTTTCTTATGTTCTCAGGGGTCATGTGAAATATCCACACACGTCACCTGTACCTCTTTTATCATTGTGTTTTGGTCTTTATCTTCTCATCACCAAGAGTCAATAGTCAGCTCTAAAGCCAAGAGATGTTTGATGGCACACCAAACACTGATTTGATGGCACACCAAACGTTCTGGAATCAGGGCTGCTCCGAAGCCACGTTTCTTGGGAACAGAGTGAACTGGAAAACCATGTCTTCACATTTGTGCCACTCCTCACAATGTGATCTCATCCTGTTGCATATGAACACAATGCTGTACCGGAGAGAGGAGTCAAGATGGTGGCACATAAACAGCTTCAGAGACAAGCTCCCAGCTTGCAACAGGTCTCGCCGCCTCTTGGCTTAACCCCCCAAATGCCACCCGAGGGCAAGAAAAGACCCCAGGCCAGCCCAGAACCCATACATCTAATCATGTGGTCCAGCTTCTTCCAACAATCTGCCTCTCTGCCCTTTCCAGGTGGCAGAGGACTTGGTTTCCCAGCATTATAAAGATCTAACTAAGGCTGGGTGTTCTTCATGGATCCCACATCAGCTCTTGATGCAAAAACCAGGGGGCAGAAGGGATGGGAACTGTCATTTTCAAAGGGGGCTAAGCAATGGAGGCAGAGACCCCACCCCAAATCCTTCTTCTTGAGAAGGGGGTCAGCTAGTTTTCACGCTCTACCTGTAGACTCCAACAGAAGGTCCAACATGTTGACTCAAGATCTTCCTGAATTGATGAAACATATTTATCAGAGACGTCTATTATAGCCCATAAAGCAATCCCTTTTCCTTTACAATAATGGGGGTGGCGTGGCGTGGTGAAAGGGCTGGTCTTGGAGCCTGACCAGCTGTAGAATTGGCCACCCACCATCTGTGTTTTCAAGGCCCACCAAGGCAATAACAGAAGCAGATCCAGCTGCACAGTTAGGGAGCCCGGCTGCCGGCTGCCGAATCCCCCGTAATTTGTTTTGCTGCTTCTCTTCTGCCCCCTCCGCCATCTCGCCGTCCAGCTGGCCAGATGTGCTCGTGCACAAATCGAACTCCCAGGAATTAGGGATTGTGTGAAAAGGCAGAGGGGCCTGCTTGAAAAGCCGCCTCGGAGCCTGCTTCCCCCAAGCCCTGGCCGATCTATTCCAATTAGGAGCTGCTCGGAAGGTGCGAATTGTGCCTGAGTAGTAGAAAGTCATGTACGAGAAGAGGCTTTGCAAAGAGCTGCTTGTGCGGTGTTGGTCTTGCCTTCTCTCGTCACGAGTTGCCTTGGAGGAGATTTGTCTCCGAAGCCACCGTTTTGCTGCTAGAGCTGGGGGAAAAATGGTTTCTGGAAACTTGGAGAGCTCCACAAGATTAGCCAAATCTGGCATTCAACAGGTTGCTGCATCAACTGCCTGCAAAATTGAATCCTTCTGGGTTGAAAACATTTTCTCGAGATAAATTGTGCAGAATTAGTTGTTATTTATGATTGTTTACCCCCATCTTCATCAAATCATGTAAGAAAGCCTGCAGAAATGCCCTGGACTTTGGCAGAAAATATTCAGTCTAAATGCCGATAAATGAGCAGATTGGCTCCTGGTGGCTTCGGCCAAAGGAAAGGGTTAGTGTCCTAGCTTGGGTTATACTGTAGCATGGTTGGAAAGCGGAGCAGGATGGTGGTGGTGGGGATATGGGACCTGGCCTTGGGAAAGGGGAAGACAAGAGTCAGCCATGACTTGCAGAAAAGGTTATGTGGAGGAGAAAGAAACTCACAATAACCCCACCCGGGTTTTGGGGCGTGAGATGGGGCAGAGGGGAAGCTTTCAAGATTTCTGGAAAGCCAGCCATGTCTGATTCACAAGAGGGTTGATGGAAACCAGCAAAAGGTTCCCTGTTCAGGGAGCAGCCGAACTGAGGCAACCAAGAAGCACCTGCAAAACACACCTCGGAAGGTTGTGGTGCTGCAAACACCACCGAACACTTTAAGAAAAGATGGAGAATTAAATGCTGGAAGTCGAGGAGAGAAGGAGACCAAAAGCACGGGAGGTTTGGAAGGAGAGAAGGCTCCCATCCTAGGAATAAGAGCGAGAAGGCCACAGAGGGAAGGCTAGGTGGCAAAATAACTCAAATAAAAATAGATTAGAAGCACTTACACCAGCATGCTTGGTTTGTTTTGCAGTTTCTCAGAAAATACCCAACAAAGCATCCGGCTCAAGCAAGGCTGCCCTGCGCCAGCTCTCCGATTATTTATTTGCCAATTACAAGAAGGATGTCAGGCCGGTCTGGAACTGGAGGAAGACAACCAATGTGGCCATCGATGTCATGATTTATGCTATTCTGAGCGTGGTAGGACCCGTCTCCTTCCTCCAGAGACCCCCCCTTTTTTCCCTTCCTTGGATACCTGGGTGGGGAACAGGTCACACTCCACATCAGGGTTTAGTTCTGAAGGGCCCCTTGGAAAACTTGTGCACCTGGTCTTGGTTACAATACACTGGATATCTTTTTTTTTTAATGGACAATACAGATATTGCAGGTTTGAAATTGTAGGCATTTCAAGACCGAAAGCATCTAAAGGTGTTGCCTCTGCTTTGTGTACATTCCCGGCTGAAATTGGCCTCATCAACAGAATAATTATTTAGACTCAGGGCTGCTTCCTCTGACTGACAGCAGCTCAGAGAGCTCTCTAGTTGAGGTTTTTCCTGCTACCAAAAGAACCTGCTAGTTAGAAATACCAAGGACGTGCCTTGGGATGGCCTTTTATAGATTTCTACTTTTTCTGATTTAGTTAATCTGGTTGGGCAACATCTGAAGGGCTCTTGACGTTGGGCAATAAAACTGCACAACCATGATTAGTAGAGAGGTGGCAGATAAATAAATAGATAGATGATAGATAGATAGATAGATAGATAGATAGATAGATAGATAGATAGATGGGTAGATAGAGGCAGGCAGGCAGGCAGGCAGGCAGGCAGGCAGGCAGGCAGGCAGGCAGGCAGGCAGGCAGACAGACCTTCTTTAGATAAACCCAACTCTCTGTCCTTGAATCATGGGGAAACCAGCAAAACCTCCCTCCCAATCTTGGCTAGTTTTGTAGTCAGATCTTCCAGTGGAGAAGTTGCGGAGGTTTTTAAGAAGCCTGGACAGCCGCCTGTCTGAAATGGGATAGGGTTCAGGGGGCTGGACTATAAGTCTCTTCCAGCTCTATTCCGATTGATTGATTGATTGATTGATTGATTGATTGAAACTGATCCCCGGCTCATGACTTGCTTCTTCAAGCCCACCATTGCTTCCATGGCCAAGCAAGGTATTTTGCAGAAGGCCGGTCCTTGGTTTTAAAAACCCGCCAAACCTCTTTCCTCTGAAGCTTGGAACGGACCCCACGGCATTCGCACCGAAGCCACTGCCCACTTCCAGGATCTTCCTTTCCAGTCCTTCAGCCTCATCTTTGTTTTTCTGCTTTCCGCAGGATGAAAAAAACCAAGTTCTCACCACCTATATTTGGTACAGGCAGGTAAGGAGGCCAACTTCTCTCTGACGGCATCGCGTTTGACTCGATCTCCTTCCTTGCTGGTTCTCCTTCCCTCCTTGTGCTAATCATGGTTTGTTTAATTGTGGGTTGTACCGAACGTTGTTCGAATGGTTTGGCATCCACTTGTGGGGGTAAACACGACACCTTCCACCATTTCTCTTCCAGCACTGGGTCGATGAATTCTTGAAATGGAACCCACAGGACTTTGACAACATCACCCAGATGTCCGTCCCCACCGAAGCCATCTGGGTCCCAGATATCCTGATCAACGAATTGTAAGTCTGCAGGAGCCCTTCCTGGGCTGCCCTCCCCTGCCGAGGGGGGGTCAGGACAGGGGAGAGGGGAAACCAGGTGGCTTGGTGGGCCCTGCCTTCCCTGTCCTGGTGTTGCATGGGCTTCATATTCCCGGCCAGGCTTTTCCTTGGCTCATAAGCGGCTCCATCTTCTGTGTGCTGCGCGTTGCAGATGGAGAGAAGGCTGAGGACTTGGGATGGTTCCAGGGATGGAAAACTATAAACAGCCATAATTACCCTTCTTGGGCTGGGCGTTCGGAGGAAGTCTTTGCAGAGACAATGGAGGGGCAGCTGCGGAGCTGCCAAACTCCCCTGGAAAGAGTCCGAGAAGGCCTCTCTGGTGCCAGCAGGCCTTCTATTCCCCCTGTTGCAAGGAGGGGCTAGAAGGGTCCTCTTGGGGGAGGAGAGCTCCTTCTGGATATTGCTTTCCAGAGCAGTTTATTCATGTCAAGCGCCTTCACTGGCCAACCCCCGTTTTCTTAGAGCAACACGGTGTACAGAAGCCACCAGGCACCCCCAAATGTTCCTTGTTTGTTCTCGTTTCCTCTTCCTCCCGATCTGATTTTTTTTTTTTTTAACAGACTCCTTTGCACAAATTAATTTGTGGGAATTAGGCAGGTTGCAAAACAGGGTGGCTTTCCTTTAAGGTCCCATTTCTCGAGGGAATCCATTCTCCACCTTGGAAAACCTGATCCGGGGATCTTGCAGGGCCCCTCTGCACTGAGGGATTTGCCTAGAAGTTAGATCATCGGGGTAGCTTTTTTCTTGCGTCTCTGTTTCTCCCCTTCTGTTTCCCGCAGTGTGGACGTGGGCAAATCCCCTGAAATCCCCTACGTGTACATCCTCTACAATGGGGAGGTGAGGAATCTCAAGCCTGTGCAAGTAGTGACCGCCTGCAGCCTGGACATCTACAACTTCCCCTTCGATGTGCAGAACTGTTCTCTGACCTTCACCAGTTGGCTGCATAACAGTAGGTCACAAGCTGTATTGCTGGATTCTTGGGGGCCTCCTGCCTGCCGGGGGACAAACCGTCTCTGCAGTCTAACTAGAAAGGGTCAAATCCCCTGGTAGCCACCAATATCCTCTTTCCTACCCAAACAATCCTTTTGACTATGGAGAACCAGTCTAGCAATGGCTGTTCTCCATCGTAGCTTAGTGGGATTCCACCATGAGAAGTCACCTGCCCTTTTGCTCTGTGAGAGAAATCCCGGGAGAATTTGTTTGCTGTGGTTGAGGGCAGTTTCCTGCACGATGGAAGGTCCAATGCAGAAAAGATTCTGTTTTCAAGACCCAAATTGTCACTAGAGAGCCATTAGAAAAGGAATCATGGGTCATCACAGACTGAATTGACTTAAGAAGGGGTTGGCTACAGCCGGTTTGTCTCTTCTGTTTTCATGACATTGCAACAAAACTTTGCTACGTTGCCAGGGAATTAAGGTGATTCGAGTGAGGAGTCCAGTCAGGGTCTCTTCCAGAACACGGCATCTGGATTCACACAACATGCTAAAGCCCCAATTTGGCTTATATGTTGGCTACCTTCTCATAACTTGCTACGAGGCTGTGGTTCCCACCCTATTTAAGTCAACGGTTGGCTTTTGATCCTCCAGTCTTGTGCTCGGGGCAAAATTCTTTGGCGTGCTTTCCCATTTCTTTATCCTCAGTACGCGACATCAACCTCTCCTTGTGGAGGACTCCAGAGGAGGTGAAAAATGACAGGAGCGTCTTCATGAACCAGGGCGAATGGGAACTTCTTCACGTGCTCAGCCAGTTTCGAGAGTTCAGTGTTGGGGACAATGATTACTATGCAGAGATGAAGTTCTTTGTAAGTTGCCCAAGTGGGCATTGGAGGGGAGGCTGACCTGGGTGCCAAGAGTGCCCCTGGCGCAGGAACTGCCCCAAAGACTCAAGGCTGGAAGATAAGATGGGATCCCAGAAAGAATTAAGAACCACCTGACCTGATATGGTAATTATAGTGCAGTTTATGGGCAGCCATCCTTCTCATGGTCTAGAAGCTGCAGCTGGGGTGGTAGTGTGTGAATAAAGCAGCTGTTGAGCCAGTCTGAAAGTTTGGCTTTGAGTTTTCCCATCTCTGGAGAACATCAAAGGCTTCCAGATCTCTCTTTCTGTCTTTGCAGGTGGTTATCCGGAGGCGCCCTCTCTTCTATGCAGTCAGCCTACTGCTCCCCAGTATTTTTCTAATGGTCATGGATATCGTGGGCTTCTACCTGCCCCCTGATAGTGGGGAAAGAGTCTCATTCAAGATCACTCTGCTCCTTGGCTACTCGGTTTTCCTAATCATTGTGTCCGACACACTGCCCGCGACTGCTATCGGTACTCCCCTTATAGGTACGAGAGTAATAGCAACAGCAATAGACTTACATACTGCCCCATAGTGCTTTAAAGCACTCTCAGGGTGGTTTACAGAGTCAGCCTCTTACCCCCAACAATCTGGGTCCTCATTTTACCAATTTTGGAAGGATGGAAGGCTGAGTCAACTTGAGCCGGTCAGGATCAAACTCCTCTGGGCAGAATTAGCCTTCAATATTGCATTCTAACCACTAGGAAGGAAGGAAGGAAGGAAGGAAGGAAGGAAGGAAGGAAGGAAGGAAGGAAGGGCAATCACCCTTAGACTTATATACCACTATACAGTGCTTTCCAGCCCTCTCTAAGCAGTTTACAGAGCCAGCATTTTGCCCCCAACAATCTGGGTTGTCATCTTTCTAACCTTGGAAGGATGGCTTGCAGAAAAGGTCTTCTGGTTTGCTCTGGGAAGCTGGGAATGATGGCTAAGATCAGAGGGATTCACCCGCAATGCATATCTGGGACTAAACGCGTTGCCTAAGTTGAGATCTAAGACCAACTGAGGAGGAGGCTGGAATAGATGAGAATTGGGAGAGGCTAGGAGCCTTGATACGAGCAACAGGAAACATTGAGGGAGGAATGGGGGCTTGCTGACGCCTCTGCTTTGCTCCTGCAGGGATCTACTTTGTGGTCTGCATGGCCTTGCTGGTGATCAGCTTGACGGAGACCATCCTCATCGTACGCCTGGTGCACAAGCAGGACCTTCAGCCCCATGTTCCTGACTGGGTGAAGCGCTGGGTGCTGGAACGCGCCACCGTCCTGCTCTGCATCCAGGACAGGAAAGCCTTCCGCCCCGTCTGCACTCAAGCCCCCAACATCTCCCGGAATGCGGAGAATAACGACAGCACAGGTGAGAAGCCCCCAATCGTGGCCTGATCACCCAGCCCCCCCTGCTATGGGAGTCAGATTGCATTAAACCACGATTGGCCAAATGCACCACAATTGGCTGGGTTCACACAAGGTAGTTTCGCGTAAGGTGTAAACCTCGACCACAACTGTTCATAGAGTGACCGAAGATACAGTGGCACTGGAAAAAGGGACTTATGACCACTGCAGCATCCCCATGGTCACGTGATTGGGAACTGACTCACATTTCTGACGGTCGCAGTGTCCCTGGGCCGTGTGATCCCCTTTTGAAACCTTCTGATAAGCAGAAGTCAATGGGGAAACCAGATTCACTTAATAACCGGGCTCCTAATTTAAGAAGGGCAGCAATTCACTTAACAAAGGGGGCAAAACTCACTTAATAAATTTCTCACTTAGCAACATAAATTTTGGGCTTGATTGTGGCCATGAGTTGAGGAATATTGGGATGAATATTTCTCGCTGGTGGAGAGAAATCTTAGCCATGGTTGCGCAGTGGTTAGAGTCCAATACTGCAGGCTACTTCTGCTGACTGACTGCAATTTGGCAGTTCAAATCTCACCAGGCTTAAGGTTGACTCAGCCTTCTGTCCTTTTGAGGTCAGTAAAATGAGGACCTAGACTGTTCGGGACAAGAGGCTGACTCTTAAACCGCTTACAGAGGCCTGTAAAGCACTGTGAAACGGTATATAAGTCTAAGGGCGATTGCCCTTCCTTCCTTCCTTCCTTCCTTCCTTCCTTCCTTCCTTCCTTCCTTCCTTCCTTCCTTCCTTCCTTCCT